>APFE030279472.1:0-21524 GCA_000404065.3 Pinus taeda
AACTGTCTCTGCCATTTGTCTACTCTTGCCCATTGCACCCTATAGAAGGGCTTTCCAGTATGCATCGCACTTTTTACACTGAGCAGGTGAGATGCATCGCACCCTTAGCACTGGGCAATCTGTATGGTATAGTTTTGACCAGTTCTGAGCAGTTTTTTGTGGAGAATTTCTGGGAGATGATGTAATCAACTGACCTTGTTCCTTTAGGGCATGAAACAACACTTTTAGGGACTCAAAAGCCCTTGGTTTATGGACATATGTGATTGGGGTTCCAGTTCCCAAATATGTTTATAACACCAATGCATGTAGGCCCATGTAAGGGTGCTCTGCAAAGCACTTAGGCCCATGCAAGGGTTCTCTGTAGAGCACTTAGGCCCACTTTAACTTGCGTTGGGAAAGATTGAGAAACAATTTCATAGGGTTTTGGGAATATTCCCTTGTTCATGATCATTCTAGAAGGATCCCACCTCTTATCCCCTCATATGAGCTTGAAATTGGATAGGCTAGGAATCCATTAACCTCCTATCCTCTCATCCCTTCCTCCATGGAAACTAACTCTAAGTTTGGAAGGCTATTCAATACCCTCATTGATGACGAAACCTCCTCCATCTTCCTATAAATTGAGCACTCATCTACGTGTTCCAGGGCTGGACTTTGATGATTGTAAGGAGATAATGCTAGTTTGATAATTGATACTATTGTAAGTATCGTTATGCCACCGGATTGTCATGCTTTAATGTGATGCGGATGGAACCAAAGTTGGAGGAGTGACTTCGAATCAGGCTTCATGGTTGTAATTCTTCCTTCTATTCAATAAAGTATTTGCACATTTTTCCATATGCTTATCTTGATATGTGATGCTTATATGTGTGAATGTATCTGATTCCATTTACTTGTAATCAATAGATATTTTGCTTTGATCGGTTCTTTGTCTTTTGTTGATGTTTACATGCACTTCTCATGCGTGTTAAGTATGTGAAGGAGCGACAAGATTGATACAAAGTAGACAAGAGGAAAGTAGAACTACAAGCAGGTCTTCTCATCTTCTTTGTCTTATCTATTGCTTATAGGAAAAGGCTAAAGTGCTTTAAACTATTGTTCTAGATATGTCTACTTATCTAGGGAATTAGTATTAATCTGTAGATACCAAATTCTCCAAAACAAATTGGCAACTCCACTGGGGAATTATCATCATCCCAAGTAGCTTATCCACATCCCAGTACACTCTAACAGGCCTTACTTCCTTTCATTGATTGTATTTCAGCCTTGTTGAAGCGTTAGTTGGTCAAAAATTGAGGTTAGATGACTCTTGAGTGGCCTCTTAGGAATCAACACAGGCTTGGTTAGGGGATAGTGCTCTGCAAAGCACTGCTGAGTGAGAGATAGTGCTTTTCAACATAGTTAGGCACTCTTTGACCAATGTTGATCCACCTTACGGAAAATTTTCACCTTTGGATAGGGCTTTTTCTCCAAATTTCCTTTTGTTTATGCTTGCTGAAAGATCAATGATTGTAGTATGTCTCTGAAATCAACTTGTATTTCCTCTTTCCAACCCTACTTTGACTTGATTGATTAATTATTCTTAAATTTTTTCTTTGTCATTATCGATCTATCCTCAAAGTTATATTATAGTCAACTAATATTTATTCGAAAGAAATTGTAGTAAAAGTCTTCTTTTCCTTCGAAATTGAACTGTTGTAAAGTCTTAATTCTTATAAAAAGATTGAATGATTGTATGTGCATTAGTTTCCTTTTTTTTCATCATAACATTAAGGGATTTGAAAAGAAAAACTTGTATCATTCATATTGTAGTTTGTGAATGCTTTAAAGGAATAGCTAGGGAAATTTCATTAGATGTGCTCTTTACTATTTGTCAAAGATCTAACTATTTTATCCCTACTATCTAAGGTTTTCACTATTCAATTGCATGAAAATAATGCTTATCATATTAGTTGCATTTTAGGAATTGCAAACATACATCACGTGGTGAACCTTGAAAGGAAAATTCTAAATAAGATCAACTTAAAATTTATCTAAATTTACCTAATGGAGCATTGTCACCTAACGAAAAACATTTAGTGGTTCTAGGCTAGAGACGTGTTCCTACGTCGTAAAACAAAGAAGTTTTCACTAACTTGTCTACAATACGTCCCAAATGTGATACATCATTCCACGTACGTGAGTATATCATAGATTTTCCGCGTACCTTCGGGTATATAGGGTGTTGTTACAGTACGTAAAGTATATGGGAATGCTCTCACTGTGCGGTTTTACATTAGAAAACTCATATACGGATTGGGCCTCCACATACACTTGGGTATATATGGGAGGACAACACTAGGTTTCTATACATCCTTAGGTAACCGAGTTGGTACCTTGTACATTGTGATACATCGAAAACAACATTCAGGGAGATTTTATTGAATTTGTGGAAAACCTGTGATCAGTTATGAAACCAACGTTTCGGACTAACTTGGTGAGTCCATCATCAGGGCAATGAGATAGTATTTGAGAAGAATGAATTTCAGAACCTTATTAATAGTTGAAAGGTTTTTAATTTTGTTATTATTGTTTTTGGTCAGCTAATTAATTAATATTTTGAATCTTTATTTAAATGAATATTAGTCGATTGATTTATTATTAATTAAATTATTTCCTTTTTATTATTATTTTTATTTTAATTAAATATTTATTTTTAATTATTATTTATTTTTAATGTTATTTTATTTATTATTAATTTACATTTAATTTGATATATTGATTTTAATTATATTTAATTATATTATTTATTAAATATTTAGTTGATTTAATTTATTTATTTAATTATATTTTATTTATTTTAATTTATTTATTTTAATTATTATTTATTTATTTAATTAGTTTTTATTTCTTTTAATTATATTATTATATATTAATTTATTTTATTTTGTTTATTTATTATTATTATTGATGATGCTTATTATTATTTTTATTTTTTATTATATAAATATTAATTTTAATATGTTTTTGAATTTTATCTATTTTTATGTTATTGTTAAAATAATTATTTGGATATGTGATATTATTTAATTATTATTTAGATTGATATAATTAATCACTCTTAATTATATTTATTTAATTGGTTAGGTATTATGTTATTTACTATTTTGTTATTATTATATAAATGTTATTATTATATCATGACTTTGACTATATAATGTATTAGTTATGTTATGATTGTTATTTTATATTTTATTTAGTTCTGTTTACTCATAATATTATTATTATACTTATTTTATTATTAATAAACGAATATAGAAATTTGTTGTTATAATTTTTTTGATTATTTATTAATTTTAATTTTATTTAATTTTGAAGAATGTGTAAAAATGATTGATTAGTGATTTTTTGTTTTATTTATTAGGGGCTTCCATGTGTTACTTAGCTTAAGGCCATCATCTCTATTCATGTTTTTAGAGGTTTTTTCGATTTCTATAGCTTCCTTCACCCTTCTTTTTATGTAATGGTCTTCTTTATGAATTAATTTTGCCTGTTCTATGCAGATATAGTGTGAGGAGGAACATGCATGCTCAGCTAGACCTGATTTTTCTGATCTATTTTTTGAAATATCATTAATATGTTCTCTTAACCTAATGCCGAATGATCTTCCTGTTTCCCCTATATATATTTTACCACAAGAACAAGGAACTGAGTAAACACCTTTGAGATTTTTAGGGTCTATTGGGTCCTTGGCGGAGTTTAGCATGTTTTTGATGGTGTTAGGGGGTGTGAAGGCCACCATAATGTTATGCTTGGTGAGAATTCTGGATATTTTGTCTGTGGTGCCTTTAATATAGGGTAAGGAGATTCTAGGGTTTTCTAGGGTTTTCCTTTTTTGGTTATTGGTTGTGGATTTTTTAATTATTTTATGGATAATGTTTTTCTCATAGCCATTGTTTATGAAAACTTTGTAGAGGTGGTTGAGCTCTTCTTCTAAATGTTCAGGGAGATTGTCTGCCCATACTTCTCAGTCTGTTGGGAGGTATTCTGCAGTTCACAGTTGCTTGGTAAACCTTTTTCCTAGATTATCCTTCTTTTGTTTTGTTATGTTACATTGATTAAAATAAAATTACTTGACCACAGATAGCCTCCTCCATGCTTGCTCCTTAGTTGATCTTAGGTTGAGATTTATGGCGACAAATATAGAGTCCACCGATCAAGGAATTCATTTTGATGGGAATCCTAGTCTCTTTCCTCCTTTTGGAAATATTGGCGCTCCTTATATGGCGACATTGTCCCTTTTGGGACTTACCATTGGCTTGCTAGTATGGTTGTTTTCAACCTCCTTGGTTCAAAATGTCATGATTTCTCCACAATTGAGTACACCTCCAACTGGACAAAATCAACCTCCAGTTGATCCTAAAGTTGACCCTTTTCCTTTTTCCTCGATTGTTTCTTCCTCCCTTTCTTCCTCTTCACCTGGTAAAAGTATTGGTACTAGTAACCAGGTGGCTAAGAAGAAGAAGAAGAAGAAAAAAAAAAAAATAGCAAAGGGGCAACCAAGCAACCATTGCTTTGAACGCAATATTTGATGAGAAACCATCTTTCAAGCCTCACAAAGTTTGATATCCATGCAAACTTTGTGCGGGAGACCATCTTCCTCAAAATTGTCCTGATATTCCTCAGATATTAGAAGAATGGTCTTCTCATTCACATCATCCTATGTCATTAAATTTTGGAGTTCATGCTGGTGACACACCATCAACTAGTGGTAGTAAAGTTCATGGAAAGAAGGGTAAATTTAAGTTTCCCTATAGGTTATGTGAAGGGAATCACCCCATTAACATTTGTCCCTATCTGGATGAAGCCAAAAAAGTGATGGATAACCATCTTGCTTCACCATGGTGACTTCCATATGGTTATAGGATACTCTCCCTTAATCCTTCATTAGTTGATGAATTGGCTGACTCAAATCAACTATCGGTCAAACCCACTCTCTCTGAAAGTGAATCCTATGAGTCTATACCCAACCCAAATTAATAGGTCGAGGAAGCAGTTGACCCAATTTCACTTTCAGTTAATTGTACCTTTCCCGAAGAGAGTGAATATGATACCACTCAAGTTCTTTTCATTTCTTCAGATGCTAATGAGTTTGGAGGCAACCCTCTTATTCCATTAAGATAGGAGGGAAATCCTCCCATTCTAGTAACTCAAGAGGGTAATTCTCTTGTTATTTCGGTGCCCCCTCCAAGTAGTCTGGTCACTTCCTTTGATTGGAATCGACTGGTAGGATTGCATCTTCCTTATTATGTGCATTTCCAGATCATAATATAGGTTTGTAATATGATTGTATCTGGCACTATTATAGATGAGGGTGCATTTGTGAGTATCCTTTCCTCCACTACTTAGCAAGCACTCGGTTCGCCGCCACTTGTGCCAATTACCCAGAATTTGTTGGCTTTTAACAAAGGAATCAATCAACCATTAGGGATCCTTCCTTAGTTGCCTATTAATTTGGGAGGAAAAACCATTTATCTGAATGTGATGGTAGTCCTAGGCCCTTTAGATTACAATTTACTTCTTGGGTGTGACTATGTTTATGACATGGGAGTTATTGTTTCAACACTCTTTCAAGTGATTTGTTTCCTGCATGAAGGTAGAATTGTCACTGTTGACCAACTTTCATTTCCCAGTGCAAATATGGCTTCCATTCAACCATCTTCCCTAAATGGTCCTTTTGTACCAACGGTATCATCCCCACCACAGGTTAATTATGTGGCAACCCATTCCATGCCTACATCAACTGACAATCAATTCAGTGATGTTGTACATTATGTACTAGGGGCATTGGAACCGGATCTCTCTAATGGATTCCTTACTATGGATCCCTTCCAGAGCATTTTTCTCCCTTCTGATGAGAACCTCTTGGAATTCATGACCTCTTATGAGTTGTGATAAAGGAATATGAGGATAGTTCTTTTACTGTGTCAACCTCATTAAAAAATGAAACAACTCCAATGAACATAGTTCCTTGTTTTGTGTCAAGCTCGTTAAAAAATGAAACAAGGAATATGAGGATATTTCTTTTACTGTGCCAACCTCATTAAAAAATGAAATAGCTCCAACAAGGATAGTTCCTTGTCTTGTGTCAAGGTTGTTAAAAAATGAAACAAGGAATATGAGGATAGTTCCTTGTTTTGTGTCAACCTCATTAAAAAATTAAACAAGGAATATGAGGATAGTTATTTTATTGTGTCAACCTCATTAAAAAAAATGAAACAGCTCCCATGAGGATCATTCCTTGTCTTGTGTCAACCTCGTTAAAAAATGAAACCAAGGATACGAGGATAGTTCCTGGTCTCGTGTCAACCTCGTTAAAAAAAAATGAAACAAGGAATATGAGCGTAGTTCCTTGTCTTGTGTCAAGCTCGTTAAAAAATGAAACAAGGAATGTGAGTAGGGTTCCTTGTCTTGTTTCAAGCTCATTAAAAAATAAAACAAGGTCTGCTAGAGTAAAGTTACAAGTCGATTCTTTGATTAGATCTCGTAAAATCCCAATCGAGTCTTTCACTTGATCTTGTAAAAGGACCTTCATTCCATCTACCTGATAGCCACGAGTAGTCTACTTCGATGAATGTAATGAAGCTTGGGGGGCATGCACCTAGTGGTAAAGTTAAGTTTCCTTGTAGGTTATGTGAAGGGAATCACCCCATTCACCTTTGTCCCTATTTGGATGAAACCAAAAAGGTGTTAGATAACCGTCCTGCTTCACCGCATCGACTTCCATATGGTTACAGGAGACTCTCACTTTCATCATGTTGGGGGCATGTAAACCAATCTCAAGTATAGTTTTTTGTTTCAAGCTTGTGTAAACATGAAACTGAATTCAAGCATAGTTCTTCTTTTCAAGCTTGTGTAAAAATGAAACTAAATTCAAGCATAGTTCTTCATTTTAAGCTTGTGTAAAAATGAAATTGAATCCAATCATAGTTTTTCATTTCAAGCTTGTGTAAACATGAAACTAAATCCAAGCATAGTTCCCTATGGTTCAATCTTGTGTAAAAATAAACCCGTCTCCATTTTAACCCTCATGATTTCCATTCTATTAGCCTCTTCCATTAGATGAGCCTTGGTTTTTCTCCTTCCATTATCACTATCTGCTTGGCCGATCATATGCTTTCACTTGGTTGGTTTACCTTTTTTGAGGAACAGTTGCAATGAGCGGTATTATAAGCCAGCCTCTTCACATAAATCAACATGTTTTGAGAAGTTCCAATATCATCGAAAAAAATTGCTATCCTAGACACCACTCATTCCTTAAAGTGGAGTCCTCTTCAAGATCTTTTCAGACTCTCTAAACATGAAAATATTTTTGAGCGCTTGTCCTTTTCATTTCGTTAATGGATTGGAAACAACATCTACTCAATATAAGTTCAACCCTTTTTTGGGCTGAGATAGATTAACTACGAAAAAGGAATAGGTTGACTGAACATGGTGTTATGAAACCAGCTCAAGAAAAGATAGAAAAGATAGATCAACGCCTTAGAATTCAGCCTCTTCGAGGGGGCAACCTCCTTTACATTACATAAATGAACAATTCTTGGATAATTCAAATGATAAAACCTCCTTTCTATATATAGGAGTCTAAGGAGTCCAATATAACCCAGCCAACCTAACAATAATAATATAAAGCCACAAAAATAACAATAGAGGGATTCTATGGGGCACAGTAATAACAATATGGGGACAATAGGGGCACAACAATATTAATAAGGGGTATAGCTACAATAGTAATGGGGTAATCACTAGTATTATAGGGACCCAACAGAATCTCTCCATAAGATCCCTATACCTATTATCATTTTCATTATATGTATAAAATATTCTTTATTTTTGAAGTAAGATTTATAGACATGAATAGAAAATGATATTGTTGGTCAACATCAAAATTCTGGTCTAAGAAGAAATAGTTTTCCTTACTCTAGGCCTCAATTGCACAAAACAAAGCCTAAGGGTGCAATTGTAGCCTCTCAATTGCATAGAAGATGGCCTATGGGTGTGGTTATGCCTGTAGGACACAAAAGTGAAACTATGTGCATGAAATCAAAATTTCACCTAAAGGATGACAATCCTATAGACATGGAGCTGACAACTGAAATTTATATGAGCAGGGAAGTTCGAATATTTGACTTAGAATAGAGAATGTGAATGTGTTGACTAAACTTGTGTTTGTAGGGGACCAAAATATGTGTATCAATATGTCATTATTGAGGCTTGTGTATGACAATAATTGATAATAGTTGCAAGGGTTTAACAAGACTTGGATGATTGATATAAATGAGCATTGTTTGGAGTTTTAACAAAATGCTTGATAATGATTTAGAACTTTGACTTGATGTTGAGATATGTTTTGGGCCATAAATCTCATTGTGATAGTAAATTTGGGTTTGGACCTAATGACTACTGATTTGATTTGATGACTAATGATTTTCCTTGATAACAATGCTATATGGGCATAGTGACTTTCCGTATCTTATATTGGTATTCAATAGATATTTTGTGTTGACATCATTAGCTTTGACAAATTGATTGAAGCATAAGAAATTGTGATTCAGTATGCGATAATCTTATTTTGAATAGATGAAACTTGTATGAATGAAACTTGTCCTTGACATATCCATTCATATTTAGTAGAAAAAATGATTCATGCTATGATCATGAGGATGGCTTGATAAAGCTTGATTAGATAGTGCATGGTAAATAAAAGGTTGTTGTAACTTGATATTTGGATATGATCTCTACCTTTCACCTAGTCTAAAGATATTGTTAAAGTGATATTGATGAGTTTGATATTAGTTTTTATCTAGCATCTAAACTTTGATAAGCTAACTTAGTTTATTTGATTGCACAATATTGATTTGTGTAAGGATAAACATATTGCTTTAATCAAGTGTTATGTTTGTAAAAATCATTGTATGAAGCAAGATCCTCAATCTTGATATGTCTGCATTGGTAGTTACTTGGTGAAGCCATGATGATGTGTTGATCCAAACCTCTACTTTAAAAGTGGTCCAAGGTATGGCTTTGATTTTGGTTTTATATATTGATGGTATACTCTTGAATTGTAATGAGCCTCTGATGATCAACGTAAGAGCAAAATGGCCTCTAATGTTCAAAATGAAGTATCATGGCGTGATATATTACATTTTGAAGTTGGGGAATATATATATATATATAGTGAAGCTATTAAACAAAGTAGAAATGCAAATCCTTGGACACTCCAATAAAATTTCAATAGGTTATGAAAATATATTATTGAACCTATATTGGCAACCGATAATTGATTGAAGCATTGATGAGTCAATGCATGATTGAGCCACTTCATACACATCGAGTTACCACCGAGCTCACTTCGAGATATTTGTATGGGATGATTTATTTTTGGTATGAGACATTCTTCTTGTGATATGTGACTGCATGGATGTACTGATGTTGTTTCGGATCTTTGTTGATGAGATACACACATTTGGATGTTGCCTTAGTATGAGATTTTCCATGATGGTTTGGATAAGAAGTTTATAGCTTTAACCATGACTGAGGTTGGGTACGATGTTGTTGGCACGACTAGTTTTAAGGTGGGATGAAGAAGCTCTTTGGAGAAATGTTTGAGCAAGTTTTGGATATGACATAGATACATTGTGATAATAATGAGTGGGATTTGATTGGAAGATATCTTTAGTTGGTGTTGTTTTATGAGACAATATTAGGCTTCTGGTTGCTACCTCCATGAGAGGGAGGATGAATATGGTATCCTTTTTGTGATATATATATATATATCTATCTATTATATATATACATATATATCACATATATATAGTTCTAATATGATATTTGATATCTTGTATGAACAAGAGACAACTACTGTTGAGACATGATGATTACTAGATATTAGCACCATGATATGTTGTTGATCTACAAAGAGCATTGCTAATTGAGGACACTGAGCCAACTCTTCCCCATAGTTTGAGATCCCAGGGTATGGAATTGAGATGTAGGGCTCTTGGGGTTGAGGGATCTCTAGATAGTAGGGTCGTAGGTGTTGCTCCCATATATGTTACCCATAGGCTTGGAGATGTTGCTCCCCTATCTTGGCATTTACAAAGTATACACCAGTTGGCATCATACCCATAAGTACAACTTGTTGGGATTGTCCCTCCTCATCTGGCCAATGGGCTGAGGGGGCTTGGGAAATGTGATCCTTACCTTTTGGTAAGTCAGGTATATAACCCAAGCTCATATTATGATGTAGGTGTTCTACCACATGAATCTTGAGGGTCATTGTTGGGAAGATCTCTAGGCAATAGGATGGGTTGAGATGTGCTCCCCTATATCACCTATTGCTCGATATGGGGTTGTAGATGTTTAGCTCCCCTGTGAGATTATGGGTTGAGATTAAGCTCCCCAACGTTGTTGTGAATTGAGCTAAGCTATCTGATGTTGATGCAGGTTATACATTTGGCCCCGCAGATGTTTCTCAGGTGGTAGAATTAGCCCCCTCGTTGGTAGAGATTCTGGGTGGTAGCAGTGCCTCCCTGATGGATAGAGGGTGGTAGATTGAACTCCCCTATGATGTCAAATTCTTCTTCTTCTAAATTAAAGAATGTTCAACATATGAGCAAGGACAATCAAGAGATATGTAGAAATAAGCAAGAGATGAATCATGATGAAAAATGATGATACATGATGATGAAATACTTGAGATTGGATATGATTTGACGACATGATACACATGACATGATGCAGGTGGAATTCTCTCTAGTTGAGAGGAAGCGTTAAAATTGGAAACTAGGGTCAATTTCCACGTTGGACAACTCATTTGTTGGAGATGATGATTGCATTGAATTCCTCTATTCAAGAGGACCAAAATCGACCTAAAGATCATCAAATTTGGACAAGGGAAATTGTATTTTTGAATTATTAGCCCACATGTGCATATTTGATCAGGTCGGCTTTAAAGAAAATTGGACACCCTTGGAAGGCTATATATACTCGTGACCTCTACCTCATTAGAAATTTTCTTGGAGCATTCTTATATTCTCTTTCTTGTTTTGGCTCTCACAGATTTGAGGCAGATCCGTAGAGGAATGGGTTCACACAAAGGTGAAATTGTAGGGTCTGGAGCTCACATTTTTGTTTTAGGGGTTTAGGCCTTAATCACAGGCATGGCAAAGAGATATCTCGACTCCAGTCACTCACTGGTTGGCTGATATGTGTGACTAAAGCCTTTCAGTTGCACACACAACACATCCTTTATGTGGCCAGAAACTAGGGTTTGGTTTTTTCAGTTGTCTAAATTTTTCACTCATTGACTGCAATGTTCAACAATTTACCGTAGACAGTGATAAGTGATTACATGCTTCTGAATCAAGGTTTTTGAGTATGAAAATGGTTGGGTTCATCTCATTGATATTGTTTAGTTGATTTTTGTTGGATAATTGTTTGAATGAAGATATGGGTCATTATACTCTCTTTTGCTAAATCATGTAATGACAATCTAATAAGAAGAAGAATTTGAAAGGTTTTTCCCCATAGTGGGTTTTTACCTGGTTGCTGACCAATCCTGGTGTCTCTATGTGTGAATGCTTTTCTTCTATTGTTCCTTTATGTTCTGTGGCATTGATGATGCTGATATTGTTATTTCAACATAGTTGCATATCTTGCTGAATAATGATGTAAATATGAATAATGCTATGATGTTATGGAGTGACTTCAATGTGTAAATGAATAAATGCAATTATCAAAGCAAAAAAAGTATAGCCCTATGAAAAATTAACACCAATAAAAAATCAACTAGATGGGTTCAAGTGGAATAATGTGCTTTTGTCTAGGTACTTCTCAAGAATCATTAGCTTTATCACATGCTTCTTTAGATCTGCAACAATCTGGTCATTGGTCACCATCTCGTCATGTTGAACCATCTATAGTGTGAACGCACTCAGGAACCATCTGCAATGTAATAAATATATATGACGAGTAAACCTTATGTTTTGAATGTCCAATAACTTGAGCCCCACCACCGTTCATTCTTGCATTCTATGAGTTCAAATAACTACTCTACACTTTTGCTAGGTCACAACTTGTCAATCTGATTGACTAATAGACTCCAACATGATCTAGGCATGGAGGAGTGTCAACGGATCCACATGCTCATTCTCCTTTCACATAGTAGCTCCCTCAATTAGAGCAAACAAATGGAAAAACGTGCTACTACAGATACATAACAACAACCCACAATCAAACTATCTTCTCTATTATCCTATCTTAATCTCTCACAAGCTTCCATATCCTTGGGCACTCCCATGAGGGATTCAAACCTAATCTTGGTCTAATATCATGTTAAAATGGGAGATTAAATCTTATTACACACCAAAATTTTGTTGAGTGCTCTATTAACATGAATGTAATAATATATAATAAATACACAAAATATTATTTCAACGTAGGCAAACTATTTTGGACACACAATCTATCAGTGGAGGGAATATATCAACCACACACCAAACTGGGGAGCATCTAATTGGATAAAATCTCTCAAATCCAATTAGATCTAACCATCTCCTAGAAACTAGAAACAAACACTCTACATAGAAATGACACCAATCTAGGAAGCATCTAATTAGATAAAATCTCTCAAATCCAACTAAATATAACCATCTCCTAAAAAACTAGAAACAAACTCTCTACATAAAATGAACTATTTTTAATAATAAATAATAATAAAAACGAACACAATATAAACACACATAAAACAAATAAAAATTATTTTTATAACTTTTCAACATAAAATTAAGATAAGCATTAATTATTATTCCTATAATCTTTTTGTGTTCCATTCTATTAATATTGGATCACTCACTCAATCTCATTATTAAATGAAAATTTTCTAATAAATAATTAATTTTCATCTCCGCTTCAGTTGCCTAGAAAAATCATTCCACCTTGTTTTATAACATCCTTTTCCACCCTTTAATCATAACCTGCGATGATTAGAAAGCCCTCTTTATACATACTACAACAAAAAATGGGAACCAAGAGTTAAAAATTTTCATTATATTGATTCTTTTAAATTTCTGGCAAAAACAAGACACCGTATGTGCAATTTATGTTGAGACGCAAAATATTAGTCCGCGAATAAATTCAAGTCTCTACGTCAAGGTAGGCAAAAGCTTTAGTGTATAAAATCACGTGCATAAAAGGAGTCTCGCCGTTGCCGGGGATCGAACCCGGGTCACCCGCGTGACAGGCCGGAATACTCACCACTATACTACAACGACAACAAGTGTGCAACCGCTTCTGAAATATTCGGATTTATATGTAAAGATGAAAATGGACACCAAGCCTGGTAGCCGGTGATTGGACATCGTAACTCCAACAAACAACTCAAAACTTAGAACCAAAAACGAAAATTATTTGAATCACTGTTTTGCACCAGCCATGAATCGAACCCGGGTCTATACTGTGGGAGGGGTGCAATACAAATTACACCACCACTAAGACCTGCAGTGGATGAACGTACCACAAATCGTTAATTCTTAAATGGATTGCTTACTATCACTGCTATTCAAACTTTTAGCTCTGATATTCTAGTTTGCTATACCTTTTCACTCATCCTTTCCATTTATTTTTAATATTATAAAACAGATAGAGGCCATTTTTAATTTCGTTGAGAGTACATCATTAAAACAAACAGACGGAATTTTTAATTCCGTTAGTACATTATTTAAAATTAGAGACCCAAAGAAAATATTCGTTCAAATTAATCAAATGTCTATGTAGCGCTTTGTAGAAACATTCCTTCATTTCCCTCTATCCCCATGACAATTATAGATTATTGTCCTTTTTCATGCTTATAACCTACCACCATACACAAAACACCAGTATTAAAATTATAAGGCTTTCTAGCCCCATTTGGTGCTTCTACAATCTCATCTTCTATTAACAACTTGTTCTACTAGTCTAGATTCTTCATGCAACCAAGAGACTCTCATTCAATCTCTCGTCATCATCTTCCTCATCCTCTTATCCAAGGAGTGTTCCTTGCTCTAGTTCATAGTAGTGAACTCCCTCTTCCTCATCATACTCAATTGCTATTTGTTCTCCATTTCTCAATTGAGCACTCAAAAAATGCCTCAGCTTCCTTTTCAACTTCCTGGCATATAACTTTCTAGCCATTGGATCTTCTTTCCTTAGATCCCATCCACCTTTTTGGTCTTCCTCCTCCCTCTCTTGCAGCAACATGCTTATCACATTGAATCTCTCTTTTAACTCAGTCATCTCTCTGATGAATTCCTCTTAGATTATCTTTCTTCTCTTGATTCCATCTACTTTGGTATATTTCTCCATCCTCTCACGACTTTCACCTGAACCCTTAACATGACCATCAATGATCATTTCCTTCTCCTTCTTCATGAGCTTCTCCATGCTCTTTGTGAGTTGCAAACAAACCTCCACATGACATCTAACCAAGCTTCTCACCTTCGGCTTGGCCTTTTTATATCACAAGTTCACCTCCTTTAGAACCTCTTGAGCTTCCTTTGCTCCTCTTATTGTTGCACTTTGCTCACCTCTCGAGAACTTCACTTTTTCTCTTCACTTCTCTCTTGAATAATCCCTTGTCATCTTCTCCTTTCCAATGTCGGCTAGAATACTCCTCTCTCTCTTTGTAGCCTCTTTGCTGCCAGAGTTCTTTACACGATCCATGAGAACAATACTTGTTCTTTGTTGCAACTCTCTTGGCTCTCAACATATCTTCTTCCACTGCCACTACCTTTTCAATTGCTAACTTCTTGCTAAATTTAGAATAAAATTTAAAAATTGGTTAGCTACAAGGATTCTTCACCACTAAGATCTCAAAATCATAATTCCGGTAGCTCTGCTCCAAATCCTTTCTCTCTATTCTAAGTCTTGATGTTTCAATCTCTTCTTGCGCTTTGGCTCAGGTTCCCTTACCTGAAATTCTTCTCAGGTTTCTCTACCACTAACTCTTTATTGTTCCTTTGTCACCAACTATCCTTGGTCTTCGCTCATTATGTTTCTCCTCCACACGTAGTTTATTCAATTCTTTTAGCTGGTTACAGTTTCCCCTTAGTTATATCTTTTACCTCTTAATTCCAAAAGAGCGTTGTTGCACTTTGGTAGCACTCTGATGTAGCCAGTCCACATATCTCAGTTCCAAATGGATTGCTTTTGTCCCTCCTATTTTTCCCTTCCTATGTGCAACCCTTTAGTCGACAGGTTTAAATCCCAAAAGTGTTAGTTCTCCACATTTTGCGGTCAATGTGAAAACCCCGCACTTAAACCTCTATTTACAGACTCAACCCAAAGGTGTGTGAGATTTCATACAACTATCCAAATAACTATGGATTGGTGGCCAAAACCTCTATCAAAAATACAATTAGGAAATCCTTCACTTCAGTTCACGAGAACTTATTAAATTTGGTTATCGATGTTTATGTGAGACAATCAAGATAACATGTTGAATGTGCCCAACTCAGTGAACTTTCAGCCTGTTCTTGATGTGAGTTATCCTCTATGGACCATTGTTTCCCTTGCACACTTGAATGTACGCGGTTTCACCAACGATAGGCTAGTCCTTAAATTTAGTACAAATCCCAAGCTGCTCAGGTCAAACCCTGAGACACACAAGCCTAGCGCTTGATGAATTCCAATCTACTTTCGACTAAGTCCTTTTGAATCCTCGACAAAGGTCTGACTTTGGCTTCATCACACAACTCTCTTTTCTCAATTCAGGAATGCACACACACAAATACTTACCCACCTTACATAGGCATCATTACATGCTCACGCAGATAAAATGAACAAGGGAATAGTTGACAAATAAATTTTTTCTATTACTCGTCAAGAAGTATATATAGAGTTATGTTATATTCCTTGTTGTCCAATTGTAGAGCTCTTGTGCTCCTCCTCGATCTTTCTCTAGTTTCAAGACTTTATTTGCCCTATTGATTCTTAAACTCTAAATACCTATCTACCTCTAACTATTGGGAAAATATCTTTTAACAAACAAAGATTCTTTGACCACTTGTCCCAATGATACTAATATCTCACCCAACACTATTATTTTTACAAATGCCCACTTGGACCAAAACACCAACCCATCAAAACAACCTAATAGCATTAATAGCCTAGATTCTTCTAGAGTCTGAACACTTGAAATTACATTAAAATATTGCTATTTCTAATTTGTACAAATTACATTTGAGGGAAATTCCTTTTCCTTTGGAAATTACCTAACACCCTTGGGCTTAAATAAAAAATGGATTTCCTAGGGTTGATGCTTCTGCATTATTATTCATCCTTGACTAACTTGAAATTTGGTTTAGTGAAAAGATGCAACATGCATAATACACATATATGTTATGGTAAAGTCTATGCCTTTTGATTTGAAGATGAATAAGTAACTTGCAAAGTCCATCTCCATGATGGACACAGGTAAAGAAATGTGAGGAATTTTGTGGCAATAACAAACATTACTTCTGCCATATAGCCATAATATATTGGGGGTGGTCTTCCAATGAAAACGGGTGTCAAAAATAGATCTATGTCCCAGACAAATGAAGATAGTTTTGATACACTAAAACAACAATTACGCGAGGGTATCCACCAAAGTGACAACAATCACATAATGGTGTTCACCAGAGCAATGGCAATTTATTTATATCCAAGACTGGATGGGAATTGAATACGTAAAAATTATTCTGAAAATTTATATGCATGTAGACATTGAACTTGTCGCTAACCTGGGTGTTAGAGATATGAACAACACCAGACCAACATACCTCAAATCAACACGTTTACTATTGGCATGAAAAACTAACAACTTAATCTAACTTGTTTAAGATAGGCAATAATTTTGTGTGTGTGGCACTTAGTAAAACAAGAAGATCACATGAGGAGAGGTTGTCTTAACAAAAAAACAAAGGAAGAAAAACTCAAATACTTGAAACAACAGCCAAGAATGCAAAAAGAGATCAGGGAGCATCCTCTTAAGCCCTCTAAAAATACTAAAAAGTTCCCTTGAACTATTTTGAAGGATTTTTGGAACCTTAAAATTGTTGAAGACCTTGGAAAAGGAACCATCTCATACTTTTTTCACGTACTTAGTGCTCTTGTTGAAGTGGATATGTAATGTTTTATGTGTTGTGCAATATTTTGTTTATGTGGTTACATGTTTCTGTTTAGATTGGCTGTGAGCATGGCCATGAGTCGTTCTGTTTTTGTTACCTATTGTTGTTGTGGTCTTTTTCTATTATCAATTCTGCTTCTTTCCATCTTCATTTGGTCCTAATTAAGTTGTAGGGTGTGAGAAAAAGGTGTTCATGAAGAAGAGCTAAATAAAACCCAATTGGAAGTTCAAGACCTTGATTAAAACTTTATGGCACATGCGATACAACTATAGTAGAGGGAAAAATGAGATAATAGATCAGCCAAGGCAACCTGGTCGATGCACTTAAACAAAGTAGACAATGACATGACATCTATGAAAAGTAAATTTTCCTAACCTAAATAATTTTTGCCATATATATTCCCTACATTTCATGAATATGTCAATAATGAGGTGGCTAAATAATGATGTCATTCCAATTTTTAACTCATTTTTTTAGAACCATCATAGTAGGATGGCAATTAATTAATGTTCTTAATATGATGAGTGTATGAATGATATGTTTGGGGTAATATGATGAGATTATCCAATAAAAAAAACTCATTGTCATTTTGGGAATCCACTAGGAAAGTATGTTGGAATGATATATGTTGTTAATATGTCTGTGCTTATAATCACTCATGTTCATGATTATTTCATTGTTGTTCTCATGTTATACTTATTACTATGGTGAAGAATTGTTGAATATTACAACCATGAGTATGCTAACAACTAGTTGGGTTCCTTGAAAAGACACTAGTTGTGAAAGATTTCCATGTCATCCAAGTCATTGATGAAAAATGAAAACAAGGAGATTAGTTTGAAAATGTTGGGTGCTTGCTGAGATTGAGAAACCACTAGTGCTTTTTGCAACTGAGAAACCACATGTACAACAAGTCATTGGTGCTTTCAATTGGCTGAGAAACCATTGTTGCTTGTTTTTACTGAAAAACCACTTGTGCTTTCCATACCACTGATAAACTATTTACAAGTGATATCAACCTCTGAACTAAATTGGTGTACTGTCCTATTTAATGGGAGTTTTATGAACAAACTATGTGGAGCAGTATATTTTCCATTGAGTGCTTGCTTTAGTTGTGAAACCACTAAGTGAGTTGAATTTAAAGATATAACTAACTCAAGATTTTGTGTAGAAATGGAGCATATACATATTGAGTTCTTTCTTGTCTTATTAAACCACTTAGTGCATGTGGAACTAGAGGAAGAAAAAAGTAACTACATAGATAAATATCCATTATCAATTTAAATAATTTCTATGTTGGAATTTGGGGTTATATTGATCTAAAATATTTTTATGATTAATCTCATAAGAATTAAGTGCTTATGTTGTAGGTGAGTTACTAAATTATCCAACACAGATATATGAAGCTGATTACAAGAAACATCAGAGTGGTGCAACAAAAGCATGTTGGAGCTAAAGGTTTCATGTTATGCTCTTGACCTACAAGAAGATACCAGAATACCACATATGCGAAGAAATATACCCTGAACACAGAACAATAAGAAATAACAGCAAGGAAAGCAATGTTCACTTGCCTCTTTGAGGGGGCAACCTCCAATAGAGCTGGGCTCAATTACAAAATAAGACACGATGCTCCTCAAGGGGAGTCTCTATCCTTTATATAGGATTCATACATGCAATACCATGGGTCAATACCATGGTTCTGATTAATACCATCTATCTAATACCATGGCCCATTTGCAACTAACTCTGGTCCCTTCTTTAAATGCGGGTTAACCACTTACAATTATTAATATGGGCTTTATTGACTCTTTACTTAACTATAACTATGACTCGATCCTATTACATAAATAAGGGGGTTAGGGTTGGACCCTAACATTTCCGGAGATAGACCATTGAAGAAACAATGGAACCCAATGACATGCATTGATTACCATGAAAAATGCCATGAAAAATGTGTTGTAATATTAAGCTAGAGGGATGCCTTGGCTATGAAGACTCACCCTATGCGAGGAATGGATTTCCCGAGGGACTAGAGAGCCAGAGAATGGGATTCATGAACTTGGAAGGTGTGTGGCTACAAGGAAGAGGAAACCTAAATAAATTTATTTTCAACAAGTCATGGGAATACTAAGTGGGATTTGAAATGCAAGGAGTATGTTTTAGGAAGCAGTGAGTCAAACTTGTTCCTATGAGATAGTGAAGTCGTGGTTGGACTTGATAAATTCAATACATGGAAGATGTCACTAATACAAGGAGTCGTGGCTATATGGATCGATTCTCTCTAATTTTCCTTTAAGGGGCGTGGTTTCTAACATACCCCCCTATTCTACCATACTATTTTAAATATAGATGTGAAAACCACACCAACATGGAGAGAGCCACAACTGAATGAAACCCTAATTAATAATTGATATTAATTATTAATTAAAATTAACACAATTGAAGGTTGGATTAATATAAGCCCCACGGGGGTAGGCGAGTTGGTAATCACAATGCGGTGAAGTTCGTTAGAAAGGCAGGTTCCGTACTAAAGGTCACGAGTTCAAATCCCTCGGACTAGCCCGAAAGCTGTGGAGAGGGGCGGGCGCAGTTTCCCAGGGGTTATAGTGGTAGCAGTCAGAATCAACCCCATGTAACGTGAGTTGCAAGGCTGCTCCATTTGTCGATTCCTCTGTAATCAAAAGAAAAAATAAGGTTGGATTAATATATGGATCCTTGGACAGAAGGAATAATTTTTGGGTTTTTTTATTGTCTTGAAAAATTGTACCCTTACCCGTTGAAATAAAAATTAGACCCTTTTTGGCTGGGAAAAGCCATCCCCTATTTTCATTGAATTTTAATTAAAGTGACTCGGCCAATTCTTTTTTAGTTTTTAAACTTAGTTGAATTTTGGGTTTTGTGAAAAGATAGGTTAGATGAGCAGAGCCAACCCTGATTTTTCACTCTTCACATTCTGAAGAGTCAAGGAATCTCTATGAAGGCATCAAAGGGAAAGGGTGGTGCCCATTCAACCATATCAAGGGATGCGGAGAAATTGACACTTAAATGCATAAATGCATTCCTTCACAATGAAGAGGATGCATTAATCTATATCTATGGCACTAACCTATCTCTCGTATCTATAGCCTCCTCGCATTCCCTATTACTTTGTTGGATCCATCAAATAAAGTTGTTTCATAACTCCAATTCCTTCACACTAACTACCAAGCATTTCCTTAGATCATTGATATGGCTTAGGGGTGGCCAACTGCAGGAGATTTTACAATGCAACTAGATTGGGAGGAGAGTGTAAGCCCCTCCTTTAGTTTCCCAATCAGATAAATAATTGGTTCCATGCTCTTTCATTTAAGAATGTTGAGTGATGCCTCTTGTGTTAGCCTACGTAAAATTAGTTATTTGTACAATTAAATGTTTCACATCTATATAAATCATATCATGTTCTTGTAGTTCATGGTTATTTGAATCATATTGTAATTTTAATTTTCCAAGGAAGTTTTGGATGTATGACTTATATAACTCATGGGGAACTTCCAACACTAAGGCACAATTCCTATGTGCAGGGATGAAAAAATTGCATAACAATCTCTAACCATCATGTCGTGCTAGTAATTAATTTTCTTTTTCTACTTGATACACATATGTGATTCATAGTCCTTGTGGCTTGTTGTGAGATTACTTTTTTGTTTGGCATTCTCAATAGTTTCTCATGATTCTTACACCTCTGATTTATCTAACATGAGTTCTCCCGAGAGTGCAATTTTGATAGTCGAGTCCTTAAAATAAAGGAAGAATATCAACATTTGTGTGATGAGGTGGGTCCATCCTCACTTCACAATTTATATTATATGTATAAGTTGCAGACATGTATGTGACATGTATCTGCCTTGTTTCTCTCAATTAAGCTATAATACTTATATTTTGTGTGGATTTTGATACATGAAAAGTGGGAAAAACTATGTAGGCTCCACCGTGATAAGAAGCATCATAACCTCAAGGATTAGACCCCATATGCTAATTTGTTTCTGTTGAGATTGCAATAAGATTATGGAGCTTAGTGAAAAGAGTCGCCTTCACTAAGTGGGCCCGCATGCTATTTTTGGCGCAAGTCTATTTTTAGACTATGTCTATTTTTAAACATATGGATCATGTCTATGGATTGCAGGTTGCTGTTTATGGATGATTGATCAAGTTCGAAAAAATAGATGGACTTCTATTTTTAGATCACAGCGGAGTGACTGCTCAGTCTAAATATAGAAGAGTCAAATATTATTAGCTCATAATAATATTTAGACTATAAACTTTGTCTTATTCTCTTGGAGAACTTCAGGATGAGCT
>APFE030279475.1:0-14196 GCA_000404065.3 Pinus taeda
GACTGCCACTAAACAATCTGAAGAAAAAATAAATGATGGTACCTTTTACACGGTTCTGTTGGTGTTCTTGACCATGGTGTTGCTTCTTTTGCGATCCCAAAATTTCAGCCTTATTTGAATCCATTGTACTCTGAAACTGCGTGGGAAACACTGTAACATCAGTATCAAAAGCAAAATCTGTGACCAAGAACACAACAAACAATAACAACTTATCTCTGTATCAGAAAACACATGAATATCGTTGTCTGTTCAGACAGCGTAGTGTTGAAGGAGGAAAAAAAAGAAATTAAGGTAGGCTGAGGCTTTATAGATTACTAAAGCCCTGAGGATCCGTAAGACCTTAAGGAATAATCGATCTTGACATAATGGAAATTTACATGAAAAAATATTGAACTGTAAAAATAAATCCTAACCCATACAGGCAACAGGGGCAAAAATGAATAGTTTCCAAATCTTTCAAAAACAATTTTGGATATAGGTTGGCTGCTATGTTGCTGTATTGTTAGCACACAATGGTAGCCAAAAGCTGTTATTCTTCATATAAATCCGAAAGGAGTCACCCATGGAACTATATAAACTCGTATATTCGATAATTAGTTCACAATTGTATATATATTTTTCTTGCCTCTCAGGAAAATGTAACTTTTTCATCAACTAAATGAATCTATCACCTTTCAACAATACAAATTCTCATGAGGCTCTCTCAAATCCATGCCCTTTGGGATCAAAGCACTGATTTTCTGAAAGCTAATGCTGGCATCTTGGTCAACTTAGCTATGCTAGGTCTTAGATCAAGATGCCAGCATTTAACTTTTGGATAACTAAGTGGAGGACGAAAACAAAACCATTGGATAGTTCAGACAGAATTCAAAACTTAGAGATACTAAGGATCATAATTTGGTAGAAATAAACCATAACATACACTAATGAATTGTGACAATTATCCCCATTACGTGTTCACATTTTATGGTGTTTAAATTGAACATTTAGTGCAATAAGAGAAAAGAAATAAATAGTGGTGTATAATTAATTGTTGGGTATTACCTCCTGATGAAGACCAAGTCCTGATCTTACCTGCACCAGCTAGCTGTGTGTGGACTTATCCCAACCTAATACACAAAAGACAAGTTCCACAATATCTCTTTCAAATGTCTGCCCTTTGTCAAACCCACAGCACGAATATCCTAGGCATGTTGAGGAACATTTCCCTTAAGCAAATATATGGGATAATTCCAATGTCGTTTTAAAAATTGTACAAGACCTGTAAGCAATTTATCGATGTCGTTGAATGCATTTTCAGAGGAAGCTTTCATAAAACCTCGCCAAGCATTGCCTTCATTCATCAAAGACAAGAAGCGTTCCTATTTTTGGTACTATCTGAAACATACATTTCTGCAATGTTCAAGACACAATCCCACCTTCATCAGAAGTTTCATTTATACCCTCCTAGGATTGTAATTCTGTCAATGAAAATGCAATTTGACTAAGAAAGACTATCAGATAGACACTCAAATACACAAAACCAACCGTGAACTAAATATGCTCTTTTCTTAACATCAAATCAAATACATGGAAAGCAGAAGCATGGAAAAGGAGGTTTCCAAATACCATTTCTGTGTGTATTACTTCCTTCCTGATGCCAGCCGTTGCCTCCTGACATAATTCATTTCCTTAGATTGAGACCGTTGATTGCTTTGACGTGTTAAATTTGTTTCTTTCTCCCATTCTTTTCCCAGCTTTGATCTCTTCCCCTTTGATATATAGATGTATCTCTGCCATCCCCGTAGCGATCCCTATTCCAATCTACTTCCCTATCATCAAGGCATATCCTCTCGGGAGCTCTAACCCACTGACTATTTAATCCTCTCTCTTGATTCTTTGTGGCACCTGACCTACCTCTTTCATGTTTCACCTCACCATATCCACGGTCCGGTCTTGCATCTTCTTCATAGGTACTTTCTTTATCCCTTCTGCCAGTTGACCTGCCCCTTTCATAATTCACAACACCATATCCATGGTCCAATCTCACATCTTGTTCAGTGAATGTAATTTTTAACTATTGTGTAGATGCATGTTCAGCTCCATTGATGCAGTATTCAAGAATCAAAGCCTTTAGCAAGCATACAGTTAGGGTGGTTTGTGTAGGATTCGAGGAAACAGACAAATAATTGCTACAGGCATCGAGAGAAAAACTTTTTGTCTTGAAATTTTGGCAATACTCTGATCATTAGATTATCTTTATTTTTTAAATGTTTCGGGCTTTCTTTTTTGAAGCTACTATGTTGAAGTTGAGAATATAAACTCTCTGGGACCCTTCAGGTTCAGGGTACCGGCATTCTATGCTTAATGCCTTTGCTGAGAACACAGATTCCTTGATATACATGGGAGAAAGGCTGCAGGCACAATCAGACCCATTAGTCCTCAGTCGAAGGAGCATTTCCTTTTACCATTCCTGAGGTTGTTGTTGTTCATATCCCCTTACATAATCTTGATCTTCTTCAACTGTGTTGACATTAAAACACTTAGGGATTCCATCTCCGCCTGATTGTCTTGTACTTCACAGTAAAGTATTGCCACTGATCGCTCCTTGCTCGACTTTATTAATTTCATCATGTTTGATGTACCCCACACTACCAGGAAAAGCCTCACCAATTCTACCTTCCTCTGAGATTATTCCAGTAGCCTGCTCAACTCCATATTCAAACTTTTTCTGGGCCCTTCCATTCCCAACACTCTCTTGCTTGGTGCTCTGGTAGGCAGTTACAGGTGCCTGGATAAAACTCACATTTATATCATTGTAAAGATCATCACATTCATCATCATCACCCCAAGATGCACCAATTGTCTGATTTGTCTGAAAAATGTTGTTCTGCTCAACTACTCCAAAATCTTCATCCCCAAAATCGAATTGCTCCTCCCCAGGTTCCATCATTCTCCAAAATTGTTGCAAATAAACCTACAATTGCACAAGAAGAGATGTAACAATAAGTATATGCCCTAATGGCCTAACCCTATACAAGCATACACACATAATGAATCCAATAATTCTTTGCAGTTGTAGACAAAAACAGTGACTTCATATCTGCAGTCCTGCAAGAAATCAAAGACTAGTGCTCTAAAATTGCGCACACATAGGCCCCGCTCCTCTGCAATAATTCACAAAACCTAATTCTCTGCCAACGGGCATTTTCTTAACAGAAGCAGACTCTCGAACACACAATATTTGTGGAAAATGCATACAAAGAGCACTCCATAACGCTCCATATGGTAAATAAGATGAATAATTCTTCAATTTTTTTTAACATTATGATTATTTAAATAGATTAAAAAGTGTATTTTTTTGCACATAGTGACAGACAAGCAAACACATGGGCATCTCACCACCAGGACTTTAGAGTACATAGCATCTATTGGTTCAAAAACCCAAACATGTAAAACTGTTACTACTGTTTTTCCATATGACTGTATAGCAAAGAGGACTCTGGATCAAAGACGGAACTCTGGATTATATACTAGGTGACTATTTCACCAAAATCTCTGGGAACTTGCTCTCACAATCATCCCTTTCAAATTCGTGCCATATGGGTGAGACTAAACTCATGACCTCGCCAGAGATCCCATGCCCTAATTGCAAATTTAAGCATTCTTAAGATAACCCTATTTTGCACAAAACGCTTTTAACCTAAATCATACGAAATTATGTATATGAAGCCCTAAACCTAGAGTCCAAGGGAATGAAAGTATCATTTCGAAAGCGATTTAACAAGGGCGTGTGTGCGCTAAATATCAGGTTTCAGTAATGCTAACCTAATGGCTGCATAAAAAGTCATGTAGCACAAACAAAACAGATGAAGCTATCATTCAAAATGGTAACATTACCTCTTCTATCTTCTCCATTTGGGTAACCGCAAACGCCCTTGGAGGTTTTACAGGATCTGCAGAAGTCTGAATCCTCTGGCAGCGAAGGGTTGAGTTGAATCCCATATGACCATTCCCTACGGTTAGCGACCTTGATGGGGGATGAATAGTAGACAGTGGCGTAAGAGTAGCACTGGAGGTGCGAGAGATTCAGGGAGCCAATGGAGGAATAAGGGATCCCACAGCAGGGTGGGGGCCTGGTGACTCTGCTCTTCTGGCCAAATCGTAGAAGGCGTCGCAGCCCATCCGTGTCATGTTGTGATAGGGGAGGTGCTTGTCGGGTAAGCCCTCGAAGAGTGGGGAGGCCTTGGAGCAGCCCAGCAGCACGAAGCCATTGTCGGGCGTGGGTTGCAAGTACTGAAAATGTCGAACAGCTTGAAGCCATAGTCAATGTTCATGACCCAGTAGCTTCCAAACGTAGGAGCTCTGGCGCAATGGGAGGTCGAGGAGTTCTGGAATGTGCACATTCTAGCTCTTGGAGAAAGGCGTTGGCATAACAGTGTTCAGTTGAGGTTTTGCGAGACCCGAGCAATAGAACGCGCCAGCTGCAAATATTATCCGTTGAGACCATGACGCAAGGAGACCATGAATGCCCTCTCACGACAGGTGTCAACCCTGGATTCAAGCCTCAATAAATATTAAGCAAATTGCCTAGTTCGCCAGAGTCAGGAATGAAATGGAATCTCACGCCACGTGTCAACATGAGAATGAAAGGGACGATGAAGGTCCCTTTCAAAGGAAAGGCCTATCGGCCTAATAAGGCCCGTTGACTTTTTTTGGTTAGGTAATTTGATTATTTTCTTATTAAAAATTAGGAAAGTTATAATTTCAATTTGTGATTTATAATTAAAAAATGTTTTAAATAAAAATTTTAAAGTAAGTAAAACTACAGTTATATTGAAAATAAATATTTAAATAAATAAAATATTGAAATTTTTATTAAAATGGTGTTACATAAACTTGGATACAAATATGAAAACAACTATTAATTAAATTAATAAATTTCATTATACGTTATAAAATTATGAGCAAATAATTTCATATATAAAATTAAAATTAAATGTTTTCAAAAATTACTACCATTTTAAATTTTTATGTCTTCACGCATTTCAAAAAATATTGTATTTTAAACCATCCATGAAATTACTGTTCTCCAATAGTATGTTAATTATGTGCAAAAGGTTTTCATGTATAGAATTTAAAAGTATTTGAAAAAATACCATTTCATAGGAGTATCGTTTTCAATTTTTATGTCATCAGAAATTTGGAAAATATGTGATTTAGGACAATTGATGAAACTAGTTTTGTCCTATGCTATTTTATAATATTAAACGAAGTTAAGTATCAATGAAGGTTTGTAATGCGATAGTTCCTAATCAATGTTCAAATTTTGGATGAGATTTATTAAAAAATAATATTAAACGAAGTTAAGTATCAATGAAGGTTTGTAATGCGATAGTTCCTAATGAATGTTCAAATTTTGGATGAGATTTTGATCTTTTAATAAAGTTAGAAATGTAATAATAGATTAAAAAGATAAAAACTTTATGGTTAAGAAATTAAGAAAGATATATTATAGAATTTTTTTAGCTTTTATTAAATAAATATGGTATATTACTAACATTAAAGCATAAACATTATATTGATCATCTCGGTTAATCAGGGGTACCTATAAAATTATCAGTAACGCGAAGGGGTCATTGTTCTAACTACAAAACAAGATGAAACTATTTTCTAGTTACAAAAAGCCCCAGTCCACTAGTCAACCTTCTCACTCATGGTCTTGCATATTTGGGAGAAATAGTCCAGAGTATTTTTTCTTCTCACACGTTTTAGAGTTTTTGTTTTGTTTTTTTCAAGTTTTAGAGTTTTTGTTTTGTTTTTTTAAGTTTGGGAATTTTTAAGTTTAATTGATTAAATTAAAAAAATAATATTATAATAATGTTATAAAAAAGAAGAAGGTTTTTAGTAAGATATGGTAAACACTGTTTTAATAAAATTTATATACAAATTATAAATCTCCTTGATAATGTGAGAGTAAATAAATTTTCTAAGACTAGGATTTTCTTTTATATTATTAAAAATAGATATATGCATAACTTTATTATATATTAGCGTTTTTAAATAATAATTAATAATAAATTAAAATAAAGTTATAATTTAGTAATATTATGAATACTGTTTTTTTAACATTCATATCTAATCTATGAAAGTGATATTGGATGTTATTATGAAATGATGCATATTCACCTTCACCACCGTTTAATTATATGTTTATATATAAATAATTTGTTTAAATTATTTTAAATTTTGTTGATTTAAATCTATAATATAAATGTGAATAAAATTATAATATTTAATTATCCAAAATATATGTGTAAATTTTTGGATGAATTTAACATTCTCCACAAAATTTAAAACACAAAAATTATAGCAAAGTGAATTTATTTCCATCCATGAAGTGAATTAACTTCCAATCATTAAAACACAAAAAAAAGTGCATAATTTCATATTATGTGTTAAATTTGTAATACTACCACAGTTATATTAATAAATATGGTCAATATAGGTCTATACATGAATATCAACCACATTAATAATTACTAAGTATATTGTAGTGATTTAAAATTAATATTAGTATCAATTATTATACAGTTATAATAATTATATAAGTAACAATTAAGTTTTATAAGATTACATTTAAAATATTGAGTTCTAATATTGAGTTTTAGTATTATAGTATTATGGTTTTAGAATAGGCTTCTAATATTAAAGTTTTATTCTGAGTAAGCATAAGTTAAATACTTGATTAAGTGAATATTTCTATTAACAATGAAATCCAATATCATGAACTTAATATTGCATCTTACCTAATATTAAATTTCTATACAATAATCTCACACATATTTATAATATAATACTAAATTATCGGCCAAAATTCCACAAGCATGTTTGCAATGGATTGGACGAGGCATAACAAAAGGAATACCAAAATTTTACAAAATAACTAGCACAATTACACGACATTAATTAATGTGGATTCATGGAAACCTTGTACTCCTCATTTGTGTGGTGACACATTTCTCTCATGGATTCATGGCAACCTTGTACTCCTCATTTCTGCGGTGACACATTTCTCTCGAGAATCAAGGGTTCGTAAGTCAGTCTAGTGATCTAATATCAAATGCTCAAAATTCTCATACATGTTGTCCATGTTAAAGTTTTCACTATCATACACAAGTGGCAATGTACAAATATATATATGTTCAAATACTGGTAAAGGAAACAAGGAACTAAGTTGTTGCCATGATTACAGGAATACATTGTTATATGGAAAAATTTGTTATTAATTGAACAAGACTTAACATTCACATCATTCAATAACAAATGCCCAAAATTCCCATAGAGGTTGTCCACATTAAATTTGTCACTATCGGACACTTGTGGCACGTACAAATATATGTATGTTCAAACACTAGAAAAGGAGACAATGATGTAAGGTGTTGCCATGATTAGAGGAAAATACCTTGTTGTATATGGTATGGAATTTTTTTTTATTAATGGAAGAAGACTTAACTTTCACAACTTGTAGCACATCTTCTTCCAGCGTGAGTAGAAGATTGGAGTACATGTTGAGGGAGATCTTAACACTAGAATGGATGAAATTTATTTGCACATTAGTGAAGACATAGGAAAATACCTTGTTATACATTTAATTATATATAACTGAATGTTATAAATAATAATGAGGAACTTATCATGGAGGAACTTATTAGAATTGAAAAAATCTCAAATCTTTAGGAAATTGGTGGGTGGGGAGCCTCTTTGCACGAATCTATTTTTTATTTATTTATTAAAAGTAATGGACCATTTTGTTAAATAAAATTGTTTATATATAAATGAAGTCTATAAATAATAATGAGGAACTTATTAGAATTGGAATAATTTCAAATCCCTATCAAATTGGTGGGCAATAAGCCACAAATCTAATTTTTTAAAATTAGTAAAAATCAATGCAACTTAACAAATACACTAAAACTGTTGATAAGCATTAAAACTAAATATATGTTGATCATATTCCCTTGAAAATCAATCTAGACTCTTGATTTAAAAAGTCAACTAACATTTTTCCATCTAAAATTCATATATGTACTACTATCCCAAAATATAACCGTGATAAAATATAACAATAATGCAATACAATACTAAGTAGAACAACATAATCTATTTTATTCCTTTTGAATCATGAATAAAATTGTCAACCATTCATTTCTAATATAACCAGCATTTTGATGGACTCATATACTTTATTTTCATTATACTTACTTAAACTATAATTCATAACTATATAATAATAAATAAACTATATAATATTTAACTATCCAGTTATATATATTTATTATCTTAAGTATAAACCATGTGTGTGTGTATAAGTATAAGTTATTGACATAACATATATATAACCTAGTTTAACATAACATAATATAGTGTAACTTTTATTTAACTTGTAACTATATATAATTATATATATATGTTTATGTTTCAACAATGCATCAATGATAGATAGATTAAATCCATCATGAAAAGTGCATTTGGTGTAGTGAGTAGAAGAATTTAGACTCTTTTCTAATTTGTATCATATTGTTTCATTGTGTAGTGTGTTTTACAAGAAACATTGTCTTCATGTGCTTGCACCTAGTACATGTCATGTGTCAAAGACAAACATTAAGAACTTAAAGTCTATTGGAGTATTTGGGTGACATGAAATTTTATTAGTTTTATAAATAGGTTTATTTCAAAATTTTACATATATATTTACATATTTACGTGCTATGAATAAAATTCCCTATTTAGAAATGAGAAAAATTTGAAGGTAGATTTGATTACTTCTTTCGATTGTGTTTACATGAAACCTAATAATTTGGTTGATAAATTATCAGAAAATGAACTCTAAATTTTAGGACTTCAGACTACATTATTTTTCTTGAGTTTAGAAATGGTTTTTTTTGTCAACATTCTTTCCAGGTCAACATTTTTTTTCATAGATTAGCTTATATATATTATATGTAATAGTTTTGTGTTATATATAACACTTTATTCAATATTTTTTTCTTGGATCAGATTAAATGTATTATATGTAATATACTGAGGCATCCCATATCCGCACGCCAACTACATGCCATCAAAGTGCGAGGGGTTTTTTTATATGTGGTTGGGCTCATGGTAGATCATGTAGCCCAACGAGGGTTCATGTTCCACTCATAGATCCTGCTTCCAACGCCAATCAGAGTGTTAGAGGCAATGTTTATGTATCTATTGATAATCGTTCTACCTCTAATGGACTTTCTTCACCTATTTCAGGTACACCTCCGACATTTTTAAATACTTTGTAAACTTTATCTGTTTATGCCTTTAAATTGCCTTTAATTTTTAAATTGTATTCAACGCATATGTTTGAATTTAATGTATATGTTATTATGCTTCTAGTTTTTTAATTATATTTGTTGAATTATGATTATAATTTACAAGCCCTCAATAGGCTAAAGTTAAGGATCAAAGCGAAAAATCGATCCCTTTGCGAGATGTTCCTACAACTCATATCACATTGGAGGATGTTACGACCTGTTATATGCACAAAAGAGATACGTAACATCCATACCAATTCACTAACTTGTCTTAGTTTGTATTTGAGATTGAATAACATCAATAAGTTGACCGAGACATACTGAAGGTTGAACCCACATAGCTACCTCCTACAATCCATACAAAAGATTAGGAGGTGTGAAGTTAGACACCCAAATACTTGGGAGGTGGTGAAAGAGGCCACCAAGGACATTGATTTTTGAGGGGAGTTGTTCAACATCCCTTCGGATTGCCCTGCTAGACATAAAGGTCCAATTCCACTAAAATATTTTAGGAATGTTGATGCGGCCCCTTTTGAGTATGATAGATTCATTAGAACTTGGTTCTAGTTCCCCCATCGTGACCAAGTCACTATTTATTTTTTCAAGCATTTATATGCAAAGTTTGTGTTACATATGAAGCTGGATTACATTGATTACTAGATCTTTTTATTATGGATCCCACTTTGGGCATACCTATGAGCATGATGAGACTCATAGAGACAATGGACATGTACCACAACCTTGGAGATTATTTCCACCACTGTCTCAGAACTTGATATTACCTACATAGCTAAAGGATCTATCACAACTTAGTGGTGATACCGGGGAGACTATTGCATACAACATGTAGATGTCATTAGCCAGTGCACATGTTGCATTGGATGGAGATATTAGAATATGATCACCATTGCCTCTTGACCCACAAGTGCCTTTATATGATGATGCATTTCTTTTGAGTTTACCCTTTGATTAAACTTTGAATTATACATGTATGTATCATGATGCCATTTATGAGATATGGAGGGTCTATAACCTGCGTCACACATACTAAGTGCATATATATATAGATAGATAGATAGAGAGAGAGAGAGAGAGAGAGAGAGAGAGAGAGAGAGAGAGAGAGAGACTCTTATTGTCAAATTACGCATAATTATTTATATTAATTTCTAGTTCGTATTAGAATACATTTATATTAATATGTTCATGATAAAATGTAGACACAGCCCATTGACATGCATGAGCCAGGCCATGCTTGACCAGAGCATGTTTCCATGGATTCTCCTCCACCTCCACCTACTCCTCATATGTTCACTAATGTGGAGGAGAGTCACTACATACAACCACATGGACCCAAAATTGAGGTAAATTTTTTATTCCTATCATTTAAACATTTTATTTTTTCAAGTTACACATACATGCTATTTAATTTGTAGACTAATTATATTCTTTCCTTGCTATTGTGTACATCGGCTCATATATAGAGTGCCATTGATGCCACTGTTATGTGGAGACATGAGTGGGATGTTGGGTTTAGAGGCATTGATGATGCGGGTCCATTGATGCATGCCCCAATCATTGAGACATAGGTATGGGAGCACCAAACCTAGATTTATCACACCGCCATCTTATCTGACTAACATTTGGACTCGACTATGGTTAGTAGACTCATGTATATGTGATTAAAGATGTGGTTCAAAATCATTTATTTCCATATTGTTTTTTTTCTTACAAATAATGATCTAATTAGTTTGAACATGAATGTTTTATATTGTTGTACCAACTTATGAACACTTTGCATGGAGAAACTCACATAGGATTTCTAGTGGTACATAAAGTGTCATAGTTTGTATATTTTCAGGCTCATTTCATAGGGAACATTTACATGTGATACATACTTTGTATATTCTAATACGTGGACAACTTATGAATGTACGTCATGGACATTATTTTAGTTTATGGATGCTTATTATTTTAGTTTATGGATGTTCATATGATATTTGTAATTTGTATATATTTTCTTATGGATAGATTTTTGATACATGTACTATGGATTTGTATTAATATTGTTTATGGATGCTCATTAATTTTTGAAGTTTAGGGATCTGTTAAAATTATTTAGCTAATTTAGTTTTTCTTAGGTACTAGCTTGTATTAGTAAAACATAAGTTCAATTTTGATTTCCAGTTTCATAGACTAAAAAAAGATGTACAATCTTAACTTATGATGCAAGTCACTTTGATAATTAAAATGAACTAAAATATATCATGTATCAATTTAATATTGAACATGGAAAGAATTCCAATTATGCTTAATATTGGCTTCTAGAAAGCGTCTTTTTGTGCAACCAACATATATGTTATTACAATTCAATTTTAAAAAATAAATTAATTATTGTTTATAAATTATAAAGTATATATAATATATATATATAATATATATATATATATATATGAATTTTTTTGTGAGCCACCCATTTACCATTTCATGAACAACTTTTTAAAGTATTTCAATCAATTTCCTATCTCAAGGTTCAATTAAAAAACACAAGTATTATTGAAATAAGTTTTATTCCATATTAAAATATTTCATGTAAACAACAAATAGGTTTTATTCAACATTGTTTGTTTTGAGATTATCTACAATAACCTAGTCATAACATGATATAAGTCAATTGTATTGAAACTTAATATATAGGTCAAAAAACAATATATGACAACATTTCTATAATTTTATATAATGTTATCAACTTTCCTAAATTTATGAGTAGTTATCCCAGTATTTCAATTAATTCATTATGATGGAAATAAGTTTTATTCAGTTTTTAAAAACTCAAATATGATTGAAATAAATTATATTCAATTTTAAAAGATGTTGATGTGTAAAACTTACAAATACAAGTTTTATTCGATTTTATTTTGTTTGAGGTTACCTAAAAAAGTTATCATAATGCATGTCACCAATAATTATTTTATGCTTACATTGAAATCAATGCACAATGTTAAACTAATTACCTGAAATTAATGTACAAGATCTATCTAGTTACATCAAATCAAAAATCAACATCTTCATTGAAATCAATGCATCTAATGCAAGCAATCAAGTAAGATGAGAAATCAACATCTACACTAAAATCAATGCATCTAATGAAAATAGTCAAATAGGATTATAAATCAACATCTACACTGAATTAGATGCATATAATGTTTCAAGCAATCAAATATGTTTAGGAATCAACATCTACACTAAAATCAATCGACGCATCTAGTGCTAGCAATCAAATATGATTACGAATAAACATTTACACTCAAATCAATGCATCTAATGCAAGCTCAATGAAACAAGATTAGTAATTAACATCTATAATGAAATCAATGCATGTAATGCAAGAAATGAAGTATAATTAGAAATCAACATCTACCCATAAATCAAATGACCTAATGCAAGAAATCAAATAGGATTAGATATCAACATTTTTACAGTGAAATCAATGCATCTAGTGCAAGTAATTTTCTTCCCTTTCCGCCCCCCCATCCATATATATTGATATATCTCTCCATCTCTCCTTATTTATCTCTCTATCTCACCCCCCCCCATATCTATCTCTCCCTCCCTCCCTCTATCTATCTCTTCTTCCCTCTCCCCCCCTTCTATATATATCTCTATATCCCTCTCTCTCACTTTCTTCATCTCTCCATATCACACTCTAAACATTGACATTGTTTCTCCATATCTATCTTCTCCCTATGTCTCTCTATTCCCCTTCTCTCCCTTTGTCTCCAATTCTATCTCTCTTCCCTCCTACTCTCCCCTCTCCCTCTCTCTCCATCTCCCTTGTCACTCTCTCTCTCTCTTTCTTTCTCCATCTCCCTTGCCACCCCCCCCCCCCTCTCTCTCTCTCTCTCTCCACCTCTCTTTCTTTATGTATTTCTTCTGAACTTCCTCTCCCCCCCCATATTTCCATATCTCTCTCTCCCTTCCGCTCAACTAATCTTTCTCTTCCTTTCTTTGCCACCTTTCTCTATCTCTCCCCCTCTCCACTCTCTCTCTCTCTCTCTCTCTCTATAGCTTCATTCTGCAACTCTATTAACTATATCCCTCCCTCTCTCATTTTTTCTCCCTCGTCTTTCCATCTCTCCTTCGTTTTCTCTCGATTTCACCTCAAAACATACACACACTCACTCTCCCTCTCTCCCTTGTAACTCCCTCTCTCTCTCTCTCTCCACCTTTCTCTCTCTATATGTCTTGAAGTTCTTCTTTCCGTATCTTTTCATCCAACCCCATCTCTCGAGCTCCCTCTCTTTCTCAGAAGCTCTCTACTCCTCTCCCTCACTCCATCTTTGTGTCCCCCTATATCTCTCTCTTACCCTTCTCTCCCACTCTCTCTCCTCTATATTTCAAAAAATTCAAATGCTTTGATAATTAAAATATTATGTTTAAATATTTCTTTGTATTTTGATGTCATACAATATTTTTACTTTTATTTTATATATTACATATTTAAAATGAAAGATTTAAAATGTGTGTTGTACATTCACCTTGAAAGAAAATGATATTTTCCCATGGAAATATTATCTAACATTTTCCAAAATATTAATGTTCCAGCTACCTCCATCGAAGATATATAGAGCGCTTCATGTCTTCTGATTGAAACTGTTTAGGTTTTATTTCTTTAAAGGTAGATATAGGTTTTGATTACTTCAAGATTTTAAAAATTATATATTTTATTATGTTAGATTTATAAAAAAACAGGTTAAATAAAATTAACATATTGAGTCAGCTTCTATGACTTTTTTGTCTTAATAGCTCTGCAGTTGATATACGTATGTATATCAATCACATTTATTAATGTTCTTGTGCCAATGTATATTATAAT
>APFE030279484.1:0-11144 GCA_000404065.3 Pinus taeda
TGAAGTTATAATCAAATAATATATATAAGTATTAAAGGTCTAATTAAGCTAAAGTAAATTGAAAAGAAATGATGGGATAATAACTTTATTTGATTGGTCATTTTTTTATTAGATTGGTTAAAACATATTTTCTAAAAAGGGTTTCAAACATAATTAAGATTAAAAGTTAAATCAAAAGTTAAATGTTCTAGTTTATGAATTAGGATATTTAAATTACAAATTCGTAACATTGAGGATTTATTATCATGAGGTAAATTTAGAGAGTATAATTTGAGAAAGAGACGAGGTGAGTAAGAATTATGAAGGTCCAAAAATTATTAATTAAATTCCTTGAACATGCTAATTATGTTAGATGGATAAAATGGAGGGGTGATCAATAATGAGAAAAACAAAATTAAAATAAATTAATTGCGTAAAATGTTGTAAAAAAAAAAAGCTTAGGAATTGGAAGAAGATAAGAAATGGATGGTGGGTTTTTTATTAAATGGATAAATGAGTTAAAGAAATAAAACTTAAATTTTAGTTGAAGTTATAATTAAATAATATATATATATAATTATTAAAGGTCTAATTAAGGTAAAGTAAATTGAAAAGAAATGAGGAGATAATAACTTTATTTCATTGGTGCGTTTTTGATAAGAAAGATGGGAAGAAGATAAGAAATGGATGGCAGGTTTTTGATGAGGTAAATTTATAGGGATTATAATTTGAGAAAAAGACGAGGTGAGTAAGAATTACCAATTTCTTGAAACATAACATATCATAAAAAAACTCCCGGATCCGGGTGATCCTCATGCCATAAATGGCATTCATGCAACTTAACCACCCCTCGTACTGCCACCTGCTCCGCAGCGTGGAGCAGCAGGTCTCATCTGGAGGAGGGAGGAATGTTTTTATGGCCGTAGGCCGAAGCAGGACAGCGCCATTAATGAAGGCCGAAGCCCGAAGCCGCTTGCTGTTGGTTATTTACATGGAGTCTCCCGGTGATATTTCCACTTCGTCGGTTCAGGAGTATGGTGTTCAGTTTGTTCTAAGGACAAAATGCGAAGGTGAGAAGGAGTCCAGTTTCAGAGGTGAAATTCGAGCCTGTTCAGGCTTGAATTTGCAACACCTCCATTCTACCTGCGTGCTGCACATCGGAAATCCTTCGGTGGCCTGGGGTAAGTGGTTTATTCACTGTAACATCAGTTACATTTGCTCTGTCTCTCGGTTTTGTGCTTCCTCCGTGTTTTCTCTCCAGCCTTCGGTTCATCTGAGGCATTATTTTGGGTTTAGTATTTGCTCTGTTGGGTTTTCGGTGACTATCAGCGTAATGAAGCGACCAGGGAAACGCACCCGCTCGGGTGAACGACCTGGCAGCAGTAAGTGTCCCTCCGCTCGCCCTCAGCCCAACCCGCTACTCACAACTATTAACCTCTCTTCCTCCCCTGAGGATCCTCCTCCCAACAATCCTTCTCGCCATCTGATTCCTAACAGTGCCTTTCAGTCCACTCATTTTAAATTCCAAAGTAATCTGAACCGCCCTCTGATTTCAGCCCATATTACCATCCTCATGTCTGAAGAAGTTAACCAGGTCGCCCCTCTCTCTTGCATTAACCCCAATTCCTCTCACAGTAGTGAGCGCTCCTCTGCCAAGAACGCCATGGATGTTAAAAGGGAGGCGGAACCAATTATCCAAGTCGATTCGCCACCCTTAATCCCTCCCCTGGTTGACTCTGTTAATTTTGCAATGGACACCGATGCTGGTACCACCGACAAGATGCAGGAGGGCAACGTGTTGGGTGAAAAAGAACTGCTCAGTCAGGACGACGCATGTCTGCAGGCCGAGGAGACACAGGGGGACAAGGGAAAAAATGAATAATTGGTACTTTGGTTCGTTCTTTTTGGCTCTCTGGTGGATGCTCCGGAAGCACTGCCCAGTTTTGGGTCTCTCCTCGCCGCGGCGTATGTTCGGTTCATGGACCCGAGTTCTCAGCTCTGTTTCTGTGCTTATCTTTCTGTTCTATCTCTCTCGGTATGCTTGTAAAGCCAACATAATTGGTTGTATGTTTTTTAATCTCCCCGGTTTCTACAGTAATGGGGCAGTTTTGTAATGTACAAGGCTTGCGGGCTCCTGCCCTTGCAGCCGCCACCTTATGTAAAAATATTTTGTTTACCAGTTAATAGAAATAGATGTTACAGAGAAAAAAAAAAACATATCATAAAAAAACACTAGCAAAGAAACAAAATTGCATAAAATTTTGACTTCTTTCTTCTATGTTATTGTTTCTTATGCCATTGCCTTATGTCGTTTCTTTTGCAACATGTGTTGCAAATGCTAGTATAATTTTTATGACTATGGCGTCCCCCTTGTTTCCCCTAAATTTCCCTAAATTTTGGGGTTGCTTATATACATCCCCCATCGTGCACCTGTCCCAAAAACTCAGTGGAACATTGGGTATTTTACTACAACCCCAAGTTCTTCCAAAGAGATACCCAACATGATGGCTTGCTTCTAGGATTTGGATGTGTCTTTTTTTACTTTTGACCTTGTTCCTGTGGTATGCATTGTTATTTTATTAGCTATTTCTTTTCATAGCCTATGGGGTAGAATTGTGATTTCAAAAATTCTTTGAAATTCTTCTATTTTATAACTATAGGCTTCTTGCCTAGCCTCAAGGCATCTACATAGCTCTCTTACCCTAACAGAGCATATCCAAATGTTTTCAATTGGGCAAATTAAATCATTTGGGCTTCTTTCTGTTGATAAAGGTCAAAATAAATTCTAGATATTTAAACTAGCTATTGAGTTTCTCAATATTAACTTGACCATCATATGTTAGTATTTCAAACTTTGCTTCAACCTTGAAAGGAGTATTTTGTTGGAAATTGAGTAGCCATGGTCGGTATTTCATCACGAAGAAATTGGAAAATTTGAATTTGTTTTATGCCTTCCAAAATTGCTCAAATCTGCCTCCTATTGTTTCAAGTTGGTTGGGCCCCTTGGAGGCACCCAGTCGACCCCCTTTGAAGACTAATATAAGAGACCTCTCCTCCTTATTTGGCACATTGACTTGTGATGTGATTAGCTCTGTTCTAGTGAAGAAGAAGAAGAAAGAGGGGGTCGAAATTTCAGAAGGAAGGATGAGAGGCTTGGAAGCTTTTGTTTATGGTTAGATGTTGTCTTGATGTCTTGTTTCTCGATGTATTGATGAACTTTGAAATCTCTCTCTCATAAGGAAAGATTTTTTGGTTTCCCCTTGTGGGTTTTGCCCCACCCTCATGCCTAATTTATGTGTCTCTTGTCCCATTGTCTCATGGTTATTTTCTACTGCTCTTTTATGTTTATTGGTTGACATTTTCTTATGTATAACTGCTTAATGATAATGGATGTTATATATGTAATTGATGCTAACTGATCATTGGAAGTAGTTAACTTTTGAAGAAAATTGTTTAGCTTGTTTGCCCTAGAAATATCAACATATTTGAAGACAAAGGAACAAAGCTAGTTTTACTTGAATTGTCAAGGTGTTCCCCACTTTTTTTGTGTGTACTAAATCCTTGCTAAAACTATTTCTTCATCCTTTATTGCTAACCATTGTGTTACCATGTTGGTCAATGCAACAATGCTCTTCTCTAGTCGAGTAAAGCTAACCTTGGATCTTCCTTGGGTTGTTCCTCATTAGAAGTTCCTATCATATCTGGTTGCTTGCTTCTTCCAAGACCTATTAGAAATGGCCCTCCACTCTTTTGATATCCATTGGGGGGGTTATCATACGAGTTGTTCATTAAGTATTTTCAAACTTGGACTTTGATACTAGTATGATCTGTAATTGCTCAACTTGTGGCCAAGTCGATTCAGCAACACATACCTTAATAATTTTGTGGAATTAGAAATTATTTTATATTATTAGGCATTGATTTTGCTTGTGTGTAAATGCTTGTATATTGTAATAAAAAGTAGAAAAACTTACCCAGGGGGCTAACCTAAGAAATTAACTCAGATGAATAGTAGGCTAGCCATACAAATTAGTCTTGACTTTCTAGTTAATTCATTGAAACTCCAAACACAATGTAGGAGTGAAACCACGTTGAACACATCTCAAGATAGAGTGAGTGGGCACCAAAATTTTCTAGAATGATGGGCAAAGAGATTGTTTGGTTACTTCTAATAATGCGTTGAAGGAGTAGAGTTTGAACCCTTAATCGTGACCTTATCAAATTCTAGCAAACAAGGGCCCCAAACCTCTAAATGTGTAGAATCGTGCTTTGGATATGGTACCAATGAGAGACATCTTGGATGATGCCCCATAAGTGGTGTCAGAAACATTGTGTCTCAACTAGAGCTAAGCACCTGCAACCTTTGTTGAGATGGGGCTAAAAAGCATTCCTCAAATTGAAATGAGGTACTCAGAATTGTACTCCTGCTCCAATGATCTTAATCTCCTTCTATTTGAAGAAGAAACAATGGTTTGAGTGGACCCTTTTCAACCTATTTAAGATCATAACCTTGGATTTACTTAAGTTGGGCCATCAACTGTTGAAGATCACAAAAAACAACCAATGCATCCAACAATCTTTGCAGACCCTTTTGGGAAGAATCTAAGAGGATTACATCATTAGCAAAAAGCATAAGAGAAATTAATGCTTGGTGAAAAAGATTTCCTCTTTGAACCCAATAGTGTCGTTGTTAGAATCCAATACCCCATATGTTATGTGAAGGATAGACTCGTAAGGATCTATGATGGCTATGAAGAGGGTCTTAGAATTTCCAATATCTTTGATCCTTTGGAATAAGGCTTCTTGTCACACTAAGTCAAATGCTTTGTGAAATTTTATCAAATAACAATACTTTCAAAGGGCATTGTCTTGCCTCTCTAATGATGGCTTAGGGTGTAAGGATGTGATCAATGGTCTGATGTGTTGGTTGGAATAGAGCTTGTACTCTAGCTCGAAGATGTGTCTCCTCTCAAGTTGTTGAGATCATTGTAGATAGAGAGCAATAGCATAGATCTTCGAGAATGTGAGGCCAATCATAATCATCTTATAATTGATAAGATTGACATTGGCCAATCATAATCATCTTATAATTGTTAAGATTGACATTGGATCTTGCTTTGCGGATCGAGTGCATAGTGTGATGGGGCCAAGTTTGTGGAAATTTTGTGTTGAACAACATGATTAAATAGATTTACAATGTGAGATGAAGAGGTGTTTCTTGTGGCAAAGGAGGCGACAATAGGAATTCCTTGCTATTGGGACAAGAAAATGGAACATAAGTAAATACATACTAAAGCTAGGAAGGGAGGTCATTGTTATCTCGCAAACTTGCACCCTCTAATGCAAAGCCATCACAAAGTAATAAGCATGAATGTGTTACTGTGTAACTCGAAAGAGTTGTCATTTTCACCTAGACAACTACTTTCCTCCTTTTAGATTGGACAAAATCCAACAAAAGGGAGGCTTTCCTAGCGACAATTAGGCTTCCTAAGCTAAGAAAAACCAAGTCTAAGGTTGCCTAAGTTACTATCCAATTAAAATCAACTTTGAAAGATAAGGGATTTGAGTATCAAGTTGATTAATTAAGATTGATTTCAGATTTGAGTTAAGAGTTCAGGGAAGCAAGTTTGGGGATTTATTAAGTGTTGATGTGTATTTAACTCCCACCAATTCCAGTTTTGAAAATTAATTAATGTTGTTATAAAACTTGTCTTAAAAGTGAATTTAATTAAGCCATAAACAAGTGAATTGCGGTAGTGTGTTTCAGCCCTTAAACATATTTAAATGATGGTTTTGTAAGGCTAAAACAAAGAATAAATCTGAAAATGAATGGGACTTACTAATCTGAAATTTTAACTGAACAAAACAGCCGCAGGATGTCATTTATTTACACTATTTAAATGCAGAAATTTAAGGGCAACAAGATAGATTTTCAAGATAAATGATTTTTAGCTTTGAAATAATTAAAATCTACCAAGGCATCTAGGGTTTTAAGATTGAAATCAAAAGTGTAAGCTATATAGTTTTCAAATCTACTTAAAATGAAAAAAGGATTTCGATTTTACTTGTATAGAAAAATATATTTACTAGTGCCTAGTGATGGTTTCGCATATGGGTTTGAATAAGTTTCTTCCCGAGAATTCATAGGTGGACTAAAAATATAGCTAGGCTTGAATAATTCAAACCCTAACAAACCCTTTTAGTGGACTTTAAAATCGTCAAAGGAAAATCCTAAATTGAAATTTTCAAACAGTCTTTAGAAGGGGGTTTAACAAGGAAAGATGAGGGTGTATAACTAATGTTTGATAAACACTTCCACACAATAATATTCCAAAATAAATATCACAAGATTTAACGAGACTTACTCATCAAATCAATACACAAAAATAATTAATTGACATCCATTCGTTTGCATAAGCATCCACATAAACAAAAAATCCAAGAGATAATTGTAGTCAACCATTCATAACATGAACTAAAAGAGTAGACAAATTTTTTCACAAGTTTTAAAAAAGTTCATAACTAAAGGTGTTTCTCTTATATATGCAAAAGTTTCAAATAGTTTGGAGGGGGATTTATTAAAGAAAGACGACGGTGATAACCAATGCTTTAGAAATGCTACCACACTTAATCATTCCAAAATATTCCAACATAAATACATAAATATCACAAGATTTAGAGAGAAGGCACTTACTTATCAATTGATACACAAAGACCATCCATTTGAATAAGTGTCCACATAAACAAAATTTCCAAGAGAGTGCTCTAATCAATCATCCATATCATGAACTAAAAAAGTAGACGATTTTTTCTTCACAGGCTTCTAAAAAAGTACATAGTTTAGTGGTGTTTCTCTTATATAGAAAAGAGATCTAACAACCTTAATATAAAAATTGGTATAATTGTAGATCTAGCCTAGAAATCCATAAAGAACCACTATATTTTCAACTAATTGGGGAGATATGGTCAACATTAAAATAAACTATGAAGTGACTATGCTACCTATACAATGATTTCCACAACAAGAGAGGAAGTTGTCAAAGGAGTCCTAACAACTTTCTCAATCCAAGGTAACAATCTCAATCAACAAGTTGACCAACTCAAAATGGTGAAAAAGACCACACATTTGGCATGGATGAGCTCTTCGGGTGGTGACTCCATAAAATACTCATAAAAATGTGATAACAATCTATCTTAGGTGCAATAACCTCCATAATTAATGCAAGTGACCTCTCTAAGAGGTCCAATGCTTTGTCATGCCGCCCAATGCAACATCACAACACCTAAGGTAGGTTGTTACATCACCCAATACAATATCACAACTCTCAAGGCAAGATCACAATGCCCCCCATTCTAGTCACAACACCCCAATTAGGTCACAACGCCCCAATTAGGTGACAATGCCCTAAAAACGTGTCACGGATCCTAGTGTAAGTACATAAATCCCAATGTGGGTACATAAATCTTGGGGCAAGTACACATATCCCAATGCAAGAGCACCATCACATAATGGTGAGTCATGCCTTGATATATGAGAAATTAGGTGGAGAAACATTTAGTGACATTATTTAGCTTCTCAATGGCTCATTTAATTTTTACCATTTGTTAAGTTTAACCATGGTGGGACAACATTACCCTCTACTATTTGTGACAACTCTCAAGACAAGAAGCATTTCCTAGGTTACTAAGTTAGGAGTAAGTGATATGATGGATGTGATGTTAAGGGAAAGGTGAACTTCATGAATTGATCCATATAGATGTTGAATTTTCTACAATGATGCATAGTGGAAACCAATTTTCTGATTTGATAATTATTACCTAATGATCTTTAACAATTTAATCTTTATGCGAGTGATATCATGGAGCAATTATACACATAAAATCTCAGTAGTAATACAATGAAAGCAATAATATCATAAAGAGAGAACCACGCACAATAGAGACAACAATTTTTCCCTAGGTGTTGGAAAATTCAAAGTGGCAGCTTATTTAATTCCAATTTTCCTTAACCTTAATATTTGCTTGTTAACTTTAGTGAATCTTCTACAGTTCTTTGGTTAGATCTTTTCATCAAACAAATATCAAGAATGAAACATTAACAATAGAGGACACAAAAATTAGGCTCTTAGCTAGGGAAAAACCCCTCCAAAGGGAAAACCCAGGAAACTCTTCTCTTCTTATCGAATCTGCTTCAAAAATGAGACAAGGATCCAACCCTAGACAGATTCCTTCTCCAAGTACCAAGTCAGCCCTTCAACAAGTCCTTCCTTATTTATGCACCAACTAACATCAAACTGCAACTTCGACTTGTTGGCTTCAATACTGTAACATGTCCTGCAACTTCAACCCTGTAAGGTCTTGTATGTAGGTTTTAATCGCGTACAGAAATTACCTGCATACGAATTCTAAAACACAGAAAATAAACAATGTGAAAGCATAACATAAAACACATATACACAGAGATTTTCCCCTAGATCCCAAAACTGGGATTACTAGCTTGATTTTTCATTATGTTCCTTTCAATGTTACAATACATATTTATACATGCCGAAGCATACAATAACATGGAACAAAAACCATCGCGTCCAAAACCATATGCGAAAACCATGCACAAAACCATAGGTAGGTCTGCCCAACCTAATATAGGGTCCAAAAAAAATTTCCCCGGGGCGCTACCTCAGACCCCGTAGAGGGTGGCTACTTGCCCCCATCAAATGCCATGGACAAGGGGGGTTGTCGCCCCTCAGCTGCGCAATTGCCACAATGAGCCCCCACTTTAACCCCCTAGTTAATTAGGGTAGCTAGTCGTGGAAAGAATATAACACAACCCAACATTGTAGTTGTTGAGAAATCTAGGGCCAACTAGATTAGGTGATTTCTCTTACTTTGGTAACTGCTTGTGATGCTTTTGCTTGATTTGATTAGCTTCTTCTTTCATTTGATTATAATTAATGTTCTTATCATCAAACAATAAAGAAAAATGACACAAGATATATGCTATCAATCAGGGAAAAAACCTCTCATTTTGAGAGGAAAACCCATAAGAACTCTTCTCTTCTTATAGAACTTCAAATGACGAATTCCAAGACCTATGACCCTTGACCGAGATGTTGATTTAGGGTAGCATCGGATGTGCTCTAAGCCTCAAATTTTGCAGGGAGGCTTGGGCATATGTATTCCAAAGAACCTAGAAAGCGTTTTGGGAAATTCCACCCAAAAACAATTTTATTAACATAATTAATATTTTTTAATGGGACCTTAAGTATAAACTTAGGAAATTAAAAATATTAATGGGTATTAATCTAATTGTGGGTGTAACTTCTAGAAGAAGACGAGGATCAAGCTAAAATGATCTTAGCCATTGATTAGCTTCTAATCTAAGTCGTTGAATTTCAACGAAAAGATTATTTAAGGAAGCTTGAGGGTCATTTGGAAAACACATCGAGACATCAAGAGATCGAATTTTTGAAGTGAGAAGTTCTCAGGAGGAAATTTTGACCGAGTAGATTTCTTGTAGTTGAGGGGCAGAGATAGCATCCAAAGAGAGATATTTTTTTAGCCGAAGAATCATTAGGGAGTAAGATCTAGATGGGTCAACAAGGTTTAGTGTAACCCTCGAATAGGATTAGGATTTTTTTTGTGAGGATCTTGCCAACTAAGGTGTGTTAGATTTCTCTAAGGAAGAGCCTAAGTTTAAAACATCTAAAAGAGTTCATGCTACCAATCATAGATGATGATAAAAATGATAGAAGGTAGGTACAAACCTCACACAAGGTCAATGGATTTCAATTTCTATGGAGTTTTGACACAAGTGGATGCATTAATAGTAGTGTTATGCAACCAAATCACAAAATAGAAAAAAAATATAGATCAATTACTTGAGAATTAGCCTCTTCGAGGGGGCAACCTCCTATACATCACATAAATGAACAATTCTTGGATGATACAAATGACAAGTCCTTCTTTCTATATATAGGAGTCTAAGAGGTCATAATATAATCAGAGCTTGCATGAAAATAATAATGTAAGGGCACAACAATAACAATAGTGGGCTTCTATGGAGCACAACAATAACAATATGGGGGCTACATTCACAATAACGATAAGGGAGCTACACTAACAATAACAATAAGGGGGCTAGACTAGTATTATAGGGACCTAACATGCCCCTCTCCTTCAAAAAAAGATTTATCTTCAACGCTTGAGTAGTTTTGGATGCTTCTATATAAAATTTGCATCCTCCCATGCGGAATCTTCAGCGGGTAAGTTCTTCCACTTAATGAAATACTCTGAAATTGTTCGATTTTGTAGTTGTTGGGTTCTTGTTTTTGTGACCGCTTTAGGCTCCAATATCATTTTTCCTTCTTTGTTAAGTTATGAAAATATTGTTTGAACTGGGAGCTTATCACATATAACCTTTTTTAAGCATGAAACATGGAAATTGGGTGTACTCGAGAAGATGCAAGTAGCTCCAATTCGTATGCCATGGTACCAAACTTTTGCAACACCTTGTAAGGACCATAGTACTTGGGTGATAATTTATTATCCTTCTTAGCTTTCTTGAGGGACATTTGTTTGTATGGTTGTAGCCGTAAAAATACCAAGTCAAGGTTATGACATATAAACTCAGTCAAATTCACCAATTCAAAAGCAAAATCTCAGATCAAGACCTAAATTCTGAATAGTTTAACATTGACCTAAAAATAATTCCCAGAAAACATTTTTCTTTCCAAATTTAAAACTATTTTTTTTCACGCCAACAAAAAAAATCTAAATGATAATAATACGAACTAGAGATTGGACCCACTTCTAGTGGCAAAATAAAGATTAATTTCTCTTGAAAATTAATAATTACAAGAATTGTGGTACTGGCCTTTACAAAAATTCCATAGCTAGAGAAAAAATTGCAGTGATCGCAGTATTGGCCTCTGTTAGCTCTTGCTGCAGCAGGTATTCATTTTTCATGATTAGCATTTCACAGGCTAAATATGTCGTACTTTGCTTGCTGCAATGCTCCATATTTGCTCAAACAGTGTCCAAATGAAGAGGGCTACTTCAAGATTCATTCAATTGCCTTCAAATTTTGTAAAATTTTCCTGGTATCGCTACTTTTAGTTAAAGGGAGGTCCAAACAGTTTAATCTTGGTCTCCCTAGGTTTAAATTT
>APFE030279484.1:23763-89352 GCA_000404065.3 Pinus taeda
CCAAAGATAAAGAAAAGGCACAAAAGGGTTTGCAAATCTAAGTGCACCCTCCTTGGAGTAACAAAAAATGCTAGGCAATAGAGTGGGCAGGTAGATGGGGTTGCATAAAGCATGGTTTGTAATATTTCACTAGCCTAAAGGAAAGGTAAAAACAGGATGCCAGTGCAGATGTTTTGTTCACAACAGTGTTACAACAAATGAAGCATGTCTAACTTCCAGTTTTCCCCATCTCCTTCATGACTAACATCCCTATGCCACCCAACTTCACAAAGAAGATCCAAATATTTTGTTGGCTCTAGTTTCTTTAATAGCCACATTCCTTGTGCAAAATTCTTTTCATTTTGATCTACTTCCTAAAAGACTAAATCAATTTCATACAAACTCAGTATCCCCCCCCATCCACCTCTTTCATTCATATTAACTACTAACTTATTACTATCTAACTCCCTATACCCCCTATTCCCCTATTACTATGTAAAAATTGTAAAAAACCCAAAGAAAAATCTAAGTATCCCCTCCCCTGAGCATTATAGCTCTAGGTGTGATTTTGAAGGTCTTCATGCGCTAAAAAACATTTGAGCGCAACCCACATAGCGCCAAAGAATTAATCCTAGGGATTAATCCGAGATTTTCTCGGGTTAATAGCCTTAAACCCACTTTGATTATAAACCTTTGTAAAACCCATTTAATCCGCAAATGCTGAAAACAACCCGGAAAACCCACTTTTCCAAAGTTTCCGCCAAGCGCGATTTTCGAAAGAAAATAATATTTAATTCTCCCCGCCGTTGAATATTGCCCGCGCACCTTATCGCTCCGTCAACCGTCGGATCTGGGCCTTCCCATCCGACGGCCCACATCGCATCGGACGGGCATCAGCGTCCGAAGGATACCTTCCGAGAAACTGTCAGAGGGTGACGCCAGGCCTCCGCCACACGTCACCCCCTAGACTCTCTCGGAGCGCCCTCTGATAAAACCGCGACCGTATAGAGGGCGCTCTGAGAAAACCCGCTTACCAATTTGTTAAACCACCTGCCCACGCCAGCGCCACGACCCGCCCACGTCATGTCTGCTTGGCGCCCTGTCAGCATCCCCGACCGCCCGAGCTCCGATGTGGCCGCCACCTGTGCAATCCCCGTGGACCACTCACAGACTGCCACATCACCCGATGACGTCATGCTGATGTCACCCGACCCTGACCCCACCTGATGACGTCATGCTGATGTCATCCAAAAAGCGCGCCAATGAGCCAAAAGTCCATATTTAGCCGTTTTTTCGCGTTTTTCTCATTTTCTCACTAAAAGAACCATTGCTCTCCTCTGCATGAGAATTACGTCCACTGCCGCCAACCTGCTGAAATCGTCCTGAAGAGCGCTGCCGCCTACAACCCACCTGCACTTGTCACTATTACTGGCAATTCATCAGGTATTTACCCAGTGCATCCTTTCAGAGCTAAGTTACGTCCATGTTTCTCCAAAACTGAACTCACAAGAGTGAAACAAACCTGTTTTACCATTAAATTCCCGGATAAACTAGCATCCCCCACAATTGCAGGGTCTAATTTCACCTGCTGAACCCATATATATCTACCCTTCCCCAAATTCCCATTTTGTCCATGCATTCATGGACTGTAAACCTAAAACCGCATAATTCACCAGGAAAACTGAGTTGCCTACTCCTGCAAACTATCAAAATTACTCTTGTTAAGCATTCTGCGCTATTATCATACCTCATTACCCTTTTGCCTCTGCAAAATTAACCCTCTATGGTCTCCTGCTCGCTAAAACCAGTTCAGCACCAAGTCATAACCACTACTTAGCCATGGAGACGACACCAATAGTCCTAAATATTCAACCTCTGAATGCCCCACACAGAGAGCTAGAGTGGAAAGCCCTAGGTGATAAAGATTACCAGATGTTAGACTCGATGCCCATGACAGCTAAGTTCAATATTCAGCTGATGAATGAATTAAAGGCCCAGCATCTCAGTGGGACTGACACCTTGGGAATTTGGGATTCCCACATACTCATTTACAACCTCCCTCAAGTCAATGTCCTACCAGACTTGATAAAACAATGCATGTCAAGTTATGATCCCGGCCAAAGAGCTATCCTCAGCCCCTCAGGCTCAGTACTATTCCATATCACCCCTGAGACTATCAATGAAATGCTGCACTTTCATACTACAAAGCCCCTTACTCCTCTCTCCCTCCAAGACCTGATAACAAAAGGGGGCAACTTGTCCAGGGATTAGATTTCCAGGGTTAACCAGTTGTTTTTTCAGCCTGAGTATCAATCTATGACTGCTTCCCTTCCCATACCATATCCATATCTCAATGAGCTGGGGAAAATGATGGTAGATTTGATCAGTTACATCCTGGGTTATGGGACATATGAGGATGTGGATGAAACCATCATAGCAATGTTGTCCATTTTCTCCCCAGGGATGCCTCCTGTTGTACATTATGACTTTGCCACTTTCATTGCCAATAAGATTCATGAGCAATTTATGAATCTAGAGAGGGAGAAGGTGTTTAAATACACCAGGTACATCTATCATCTATTCTTATTCTATCAGCCTAATGCCTTCCCTGTCCCTCTGAAGAAGCTAGATAACCAGGGATGCCTAAGGTCGGTTGTGTTTTGGACTGCAGTTTGCCATCTTCTGCCTTATTCACCATACACCTACTATGAATTTATTGATCTATTCATTCATCCAACTATGACCTTGTTGTTGGGTGCCCCTCCCCCAAGATTGACAGAAGAAATGCAGAGAATCCTTCAACTCTCTAAGGCATACAGCATTGGTGATTGGTACTTCTACCAACACCATACTGTAATTAGAGTATATGGCTGTGAGCTGAGTCCCTATAGGCTGCCAAAATATGTCCCTATTAGACTCTTTGCCCTAGAGTACTTCAGGCAGTTTGGAAATGCAGACTTTGTCCATTTCCAAGCTAAAAACAAGAAGGTGCAGCTAAAAGTAAGAAATCAGTTGGGTCCCTTCTTGTACAATAAGAAGGAAGAAGGGTGGAAGGAAGCTGATAGGATTCTAGAGACCCTCAGACTTCATACCAGCTTCAAGTGGGTGCCTTATGACCCTAATCACTTCATTTCCCTTAGGAGGATAAAGTATAAATTGGGTGGCTATGTCCATGTGAAACTGCCCCATGTTGAGAAGTATGCCAATGCCCTAAGCTGGAAAGAAGGCACCTTAGAAGAGCCAATTGGTCAAGAAGAAATGCTAAGAAGAGAAACAAGCAAACTTGAGAAAGAGGCTGACTTGGAATCTTGTGGGCAGGTTTCTTCCTCATATCAGAGGCAAATTGGAGTAGCTGCCTCATCTTCCACAGCCCAGCAGCAAGTAGCCGGAGTTGCCCAACAAGAAACAAATAAAGGCAAGGGCAAGGAGGTGGAGCAGGAACAATCACCTCCTAGAGCACAGCAACAAACAGAGCAGCAGATAGATAAGGAGGTAGAGCAGCAACGAGAGCAGCAACAAGAAGAGCAAGAAAAATAGCAAGAAGAGCCTCAAGAAGAGGGGCAGCCTATGCAGCAAGAACAAATGGCTGAGGCCCCAGCACCTACTGAGTAACAGGCTCAACAGAACATGCCTTCTGGGCAAGAGAAGATGGTGGAGACTTCAGTACTCCAGACTCCACAAAAAGTGGAAAAGGGAAAGAAGAGGGACAGAGAGCAGGAGACTCCCCTTACAACGTCCACTAATCAAGGGGAGAAAAGGCAAAGATTAAATCCCCTCTCTGAAGAAGAAATGCTTATGGGGCAATCGGTGATAATGGGCCCACCAAGCATGGAGGTATCCGCTAGTTCCTTTCAGCAGGAACCAGAGAGAAATCTTGGAGGAGAGGTCAGCTCCTCAAGCCATCAAAGAAAAGCAGAGGTGAGCGTCAAGCAACAGTTCACTGATATCAAGAGAAGAACTGAGCCACTCAGGCTCCAAATCTACAATCAGTTGCTAAAGATGGCCCCCACAAATCAGCAGAGGCTCATGGCAGCCTATGACATTTCAGAAGGAAAAATGACCATGAGTCATTTCAGGCCCACCACGGTGCAACCACAGTCAGCTGCAGATTACATAAGAACCAACCTGGAGGTTCTTGCAAAATACATTCACCCTATGGACCAAATAGAACTCCATAAGCAAACCGGTGAAATCGTCTATGCAACGTTGGCAGACAAGACAATGTTGGAAAAAAGGCTGGAGAACAACCTAAATAATACAGCTGCCCAACTAGAGTTGGAGAAGGCATCTTCCTTGGCCAAAGACAACATGATCAAGTCTTTGGAAGATATAATTATAGAGCTGGGGCATGACCCCAAGGATCCCAAAGCCATACAATCACTGTTGAAGATAAGGGATGCAGACCTGGAAGCCCTAAGAAAGAAAGTAAAGCTCCCAACAACCATTCATCCCCAAACAGATGAGGTTGCTCAGCAGAAGCAAGAACAAGAAATAGCTACATTGCTGGTAGCACTGCACAAACAACTTGTGCAGACAGAAGGGAGGGTGGAAGACACTGAGGCTGCACTACAGGCAGCCCTACAATAGAAAGAGGGAGGTCAGACTTCTCAGCCCCCTCCACAGGTTATTAACCTTGAGGAGCCTCCAAAGACCACTCCTCCTCACACAGAAGCAGCAGCAGCACTGTCCACATCAGCAGCATCACCATCAACATCAACAGCAGCAGCCTCTACAGAGCAGGCTCCAAGCTTGGACATGCAGAAATTGTTAAATGAGGTCCAGGCCCTAGAGGCCCAGATGACAGAACTAAATGGAGCCAAGTATGAGTTGGCCAAATTAAATGAAAAATATGATAAATCAAAGCAGAATGTGGCTGAGAAAGGGAGAGAAATAAAAACTCTCAAGGAAAGAATCAAAGAGCCGGAGAAGGAGCTCACCCTTGACCAAGTGGTTGGTGAGATCAGAAGAGTTTTGTGGACCACATGGCCAATCAATAACGGACAAATGGCAATATATTGAAACCATTCATGAGCAAATGGAGCTCATAGGTAAAGCACAAAGGGAAGTGCATAGAGCAAGGGCATCTCTAGGCAATATGCTTGAGGTAGCCAACAGATTGATCAATGTGCTCAATAATAGGACAGGCCCTCAGCTGGCAGCAATTGGGATCACCAGCAGGACAGAGACTATCCAGCTAGCTAAGAGGGTCCTCACACTGAAAATCTTGGTACAGACATTGGACATAAGGAGCCAAGATATGCAAGCAGAGGTAAACAGGTTCATTGATAAGTTTGCTGCATTGGAGGGCAGAGGTCTCCCCAGCTTACTCAACAGTGCAGGAAAACTTCTATCACATGAAGTTTATGCTAAGAGGGTGAACACATTTGCCGCAAATCATATCAGCCAAGGATCAAGTAGCTCCCAGGATACAGGGCCAGCATCTGGGCAAAGTCTCTATGACAGAATAGAGAACCTATTCTTTATTATGAATGAGATTAACCATCTGTTTGAAACACCTCCAAATTTGTACAAATACACAGAGGCAGATGAGACCATGGATGCAATTTTGAGGCATCAATTTCCTACGCAGGATTGGTGGGCCTCCATGATACAATTATTATTATAAACAAGAGGCTTCATCTGAATTTTGTCATCAAAATATACAAGTCATCACCTTTAGAAAGTGTGATACACATACTATCACAGAAAGGTGGAATGAGCTACCTCAGCATGAAGATTCAACCACCAAGAACAACAATGACAGCTACAGGTAGCAGGGCCGAGAAAAAGTTTCAGCATGATAGAGCATAAAGACACATCATTCACATCAATCAGCATTAAAGCAGAAATGCTCAACCGACTCACTCTCTTCCAAAGGTCAAGAAGAGGCCTGACAGCATTAAAGACCATTTATCTTACACTCAGACTAGCAATAACTTTCCTATCTGATATTTGTAAAAGTTGGTGAGCACAGTTAATGTATCAAATGACTCAGCATTGAGATATTTTGTAAAACCTATTGTATATATTCCCCCTCGCATACATTGCCAAGGGGTTGGTGATTATTGTTTTTTGGTTGTTTCTCTTATGAAGAACTGAGAACTCGGTTGTAACTTTCAGAAGGATGTGATTAATAAAGCTTGGAGTTTACAGGAACTGAGTCTTACTGGTGCTTGCTGTGATTGGAACCATTGAATGCTACAGGATTCTAGTGCTATGATTTGATATAATAAGTGTTTCTCTATCTCTGTTAATTTTTCTGTTATTTATTTTAACTCATTCCTCTCGCATGTTGTTCTAAATCTAGGAAAGAAAGAAAAAGAATAGCTCAGGATTTGTTCATGGAGACACCCTGATCTCAATCTAATTTCACTATAAATGTTTTCATAACTTTCAGCGGTTTAAATTGGAATTCTCGATTGCTCCAATAAGCTCTGAATACCTCACAGTCACTATTTGGTAATTCATTTATGATACTAAGTAGGGATTTTCGTTCAAATTTATGTCACACTGTTGGTAACTCCATATCTCATTGTTTCACTCACTAAATTGGAAATTATATTAACAATAGCCATCTAGCCTTGCAGTAAAACTTTCTCCATCACAGGCACCAAAACTATCTCATTTTTCTGACTCCATATGCCCAATGGATTAGCATCTTCTGAACTCTTCATGCCCTTCTTACAACAAAATTTCATCAACTAAAGTCTCAAACAGGAAACTGAAACTTTAAACTAGCCCAAGATACTCACAAAGCAATAGCTGAAACTTAAAGAGAGAGCCCTCTCTGATTATAGATAGGCTAGGATCTATAATCCAAAGGTTGGTTAGTGGTTACCCCGGCCGTATTCCCTTGGGAGTCATAGGGAACAACCTAGGTGTTAACATATCCAACGGTCAGCAATGATATCGCACGAGAACCTTGCATAATGTTTACCCACCTTATAGAGCTGATAAGGATTATAAATACTTAATTTATAAATGTTCGGTTCCGTTCTGAGATTAACGTCCGATCACTTTATGACCCGATACTCGTTGGATATATGAGGTCATCAAATCTACGGCCTACGGGTCTTCAACTAGCACACGGATTACCAAACAGCTTAACCTCCACAGTTGACTATGACGTAAGAATTTGAAAATGAGATCGACGGCTAGGATTTAGTGTAGGCCTTTAGCCATGATCAAAACATCCATACACTCCAAACCTCCGTAGTTACTAGTCATGCAGTTCCATCACTAACTCACCATTCCACTGCTCAAGTTTTTGCTTACTTTGAAATCCACTTAATCACAATTTCACTTCATCGTGGTTCCACCCTTCCACCAAAATTGGTGCTAACACTAAATTTCCTTCTCAACTTCAGATCGACTTGTTACCAAGTTCAACTTTGCCAACTCCTTTCTCCACTTAAAAATAGTGTGTCGAGACTTCTCTGATTTCTTTACTCTGCCTTGCCACTATACCTAATTATTCGAAATTTGACAGTGCATAAGGATATTTGAATCCACTCTGCTTTTAGTTTCCGAACTCCTTCCAACATAATCACACCGATATCGAATATTCCTTCCTACAGAATCAAGTTCACATTAATTCCTAAACCAAACCCAATAAACTCTCAATCAATTCTCCACCATTATCACTATTGCATACACATTCATTTATATGTCAAAACTCTCACATCCACTGTTACAGAACCATATTCAAGCATAGTCACAAGTGTTTTGATATATACACACAATCATTGTGGGATTCCCTTCTTATTCACAAATACATGGACAAATCCTTTGGATAACCATACATACAGACAAATCATATACATACCCTCAAACAATATTAACTCAAAAGATATGAAACTTTTATTTGCTAATTAAAATCTATATATACATAAACTCAATGGCATGATTTACATTCAGTTGGCCTTTCTCGTTTCAATGCCCGTAGGCTCACAATCCAACCCTCCTGTCTGCTAACTCTCTCACTAACTCTCACTTTTTTAAGCCTTCGAGGCTTACAAATTATACACAAAAGGATTCTGTTAACCAATTTTGGTTCAGATCCCGAATAATTTCACCCGAATCCTAAATATCCTAATCTAATCCCTAAAATCATGCAACTAACTCCTAGTTCCTCTAACTCACACACTATTCTTGAAATCTCTCTTAACGAGAAGATTTCATTACAATATCCTCACTATTATACAACCCTCATAAAAACATAGGAAAATAAATAATCAATCACTCTATAGAGAATCAGGTCCCTTGAAACACAAGACCCTATGCTTACTAAACCGCAATGGTTTTTCTAAGTAGGATGCTCCTGCATCAGTCTTCCCAGGTAAGAAAATTTATGACCTTCTGGTTATAAGTCTAGATAATTTATTCCTCCTAGATCCTAGTGTTAGGATCCTACATTGTACCTTTTTGCTCACATATTTTGCTATCATTCAACCCTTTTTCAATCCATATTTAAAGTCTATGTTATTACTTAAATCCATTTTCCAAAGGTATATAACATTTCTTCTCATTACTATATGTTTAATTTGTTTTACATATAATTTTACATTACTTTCATAATTAACCATTGATCGGAAATATATGGTTACTAAAATAGTCTGAAGACTGCAGATTTATCATTGCGGTCTACATTGCTGAAACGGTTAGAACAGTGCGCAAATCCCGTTGCTAAAACAACCCGTGATTTGCATTTCAGATTCGGCAGCAACAAGAAGAGATCATCGAAGGAGCTGTTACACTGGCTGCAACAACTACATTCCAAAGTCGGCATTGTCACAACCATTGTAACAACATTTTGCTAATGGAAGAACCAATTATCCTGTTTTAGCATATCAGGTTAATAATAGGATTTATAATGTAATCAAATGTATAATAGATGTCTCCTCTTTAATTAGAGGAAACATCAACATTAGCGGGGGATAGACTACGGGAAGGTCTAGTTGAAAGTAAAGGAATTTGAATCTTTTTGTAATATGATATATTGACAAATGAATAAAATATTGTTCTGAGCACTCCTTCTTAGTTCCTTTTTCTAGGGAATCTTGTGAGAAGGAAAGGGCCCACCTTCTTCACAAGATTCACCCATTAATTTATGTAGTGCGTTAAGTGTTATTTTTCATTCATGCCTTGTTAAACTCTGTTTGCTGAAATTACTTATGCGTTATTGGAACTCTGTATTTATTGCTAAACTTTGTTTCTATTTTGATTATTGCATTGTTTTCATAAATTCATTCATAGGTAATCAATGATTATTTTAATTGGTATCTGGTTTACAGAGTGAGTTTGTGAAGCATGGTAATCAGGAACAGGTGTTGAAGATTCCTGCTGGGGGAATAGGGACTTGTTCTCTATTATAGCACAATTAGTCTTTTCCTCTACAGATTGATTTCTTTTCCTAGTTTGTTCTTTTTAATGTAATCCAGGATTCTTTTGATAATTTCCTGCAATAGAGAGATTGTTTCTACTGTAACTCAGAGTAGAACTTCAATTTGTTTAAAGCAAGGTGTGGTTAGTGTAATTGTTACTACAACTTTTCATTGCTTTTGGGATTGAGCATATACAATGTGTGATTGCCTTTGAAACAAACAGAGTTCCCTGGGTTGAAAATTCATGTAGCACTTGGTTGTTTAAATTAATAAGCAATTAAAGTGAACAACATTTTGGCGCCGTTGTCGGGGAAGGTAATTGTAGATTTCAAAAGCATTGATGTTTTTTTTTTGTTTAAAGTTTCAGATGTGTAGACTGCATGAGAGGATGCGGAGCCCCGAAGAAAACTAACCCTACAGGTGGCAAGGGCAAAGGAAAAGGAGGAAGAAAGACCTTTATTGACAAGATTATATCAAAAGCTGAAACTTCTCAGAGGCTAAGCTCTCGAAAGCCAAAGCCTTAGCGCTTCCTTCAAACAAAATATGAAATAGAGGAAGTTGTGATCCCTGAAATAGTTGAGGAGCCAGTAGAAGACATTGAGGAACCAGTCAAATACATTGAGGAACCAGTCGAAGACATTGAGGAGCCAACAGAAAACATTGAAGACAGAGCAAGTGCAGTAGGAGAGCAAGCAATGGAAGGGAACAATGAAGGATTATTTGGTGGAGGAAAGATAGAGGAAGGAAAAGATGAGAATTCTCTCTCTACCTTGGGATTTCCTATTGGTGATCTTCCCAGAGGAGCAACTCCCATGAAGAATATCCCACTTTTGGCCTTACCTAACTTCCATGGTTAATCTTCTGAAGATCCTGATGACTTTCCTTTTGAGTTTGATATATTATGCAGAAGCTATGATTACGTTACTAATGCTAAAAAACTGAAGCTATTTCCAGCAACACTAAAAGGAAATACACTAAGATGGTTCATGAGTCTAGGAGGCCATGTAATCACAACATGGGAACAGATGAAATAGAAGTTTCTGCTCAAATATCAAGACTATTGTCAGACGAGAGAAAAAAGAGAGGAACTATTTAAGATGGTACAAAAGGAGGATGAAAATCTGGAGGACTTTGTGGAAAGGCTACAATATAATCTGTAGAGATCCAATCATCCCGATGTAAGTAAAGATATTCTTAAAACAATATTATTGAAAGGGGTGAGGGATGATTGTCTAGACATGCTAAATATGCTTGGTAAAGGGGACATATCTAAAGAATCATATGATGAAATTGTTAACCTCTGTAAAAGATGTTCAAGAGGAGCTACAAGGAATAGATCAAACAATAGGGATAATACATATTCAAGAGTTTAAAAATCAGCCAGTGGAGGAGCAACAAGAGCTGAAATAGGTAATTTACTTGAGGAATTTAAAACTAAAATGTTAAGTTTTTTTGCTTCACAGATTGACACCTTGCAGGTTAAGAAGAAACAAGTAGAAGTAGAAGTTGCTTTGGCTATCTTTTGTCCCAAATGCAGAGATAAACACCCACTAAGGGAATTCCCATTGGACAAAGTGTCAATTTGCACCCTTTGTGAGAAGGATCATGAAACACAACAATGCCCTTCTTTACCAGGAATAAAAGCAACATTGCAACCAACCGAAGAAGAAGTTGAAGCAGTCTATCTGTTGACACAGAGAAGGTAATGGTAACCACGAGGACAAGGTATGAGCTCTAATATGCCTTCTAATCGTTGGAACAATTATCCTTCTTTTAATCAAGAAAATTACCCTCCCTTTAACTAGATGCAATACCTGCCCTTCAATCAAATGAATTACCCACCCATGCAACAAACAAACCCTCCCTTTGTAGACCCAGCAATGTGGACTCCTTGGCCTCCACAACAATAATCTTACTTTAACCAATGGAATCCAAACTGGAGGGGTCAACAACTCCCATTTCCAAATCAATTTCCTCAGTTTCAGCAACCACTCCCTCTACCATCAGGTGCTCCACCAAATAATCAAATGATGAGACCCCAACTACATGTACAACCAAACCCTAACCCCAATAATAAAGCTGTGCAAGTTATTGATATTCAGAACCAGCCTATACTTCATGTTTTCCCTGCGCAGTGTAATGATATTCATTTACGATCTGGGAAAATAGTCGAACCCATTATTGATGATGTTACCTCTTCTGATTCTGATAAAGAAGAGACAGAGAAAAATGATTCACGTAAGGAGGTACATCCACCCTCTAATAAGGGTGTTGAAACAGCTGAACCACCATTCCCTGAGCGTTTAGCTTTGACTAAAACGCCTGAGCCACCTGATTTCAATCTTTTAGGGGAATTACAGAATCTTTATGTTAAAATTCCACTTTTACAAGCACTAAGAGATGTACCAATTTATGCCAAAACTATGAGAGATATTTGTGTTAAGAAACCTAGTAGGAAAGCTAAAGATCCCCTTACAGTTCATGTTATGGGTGATCTATCTGCCTTAATGACCGATAAAGCCCCTCCTGTTAAATATTGTGATCCTAGCCATCCTACTGTTACAGTACAAATTGGAAAAACAATCATTCCACGAGTTCTGGTAGATTTAGGTGTTGCTATAAATATTATGACTCTTGAAACTTCACAACTGTTACAGCTAAAGAAGGTAATCAGAGAGACACCAACCATTCTAGAGTTAGCTGACCATTCTATAATCAAACCGGAAGGAGTCATTGAAGACCTAATCATCCTAGTTGAATCCTGGAATTACTGAGCTGACTTTGTGGTATTACATACTAAAACAAAGTTGGGGGGACATCCTCTAATTCTGGGAAGGCCCTGGTTGGCCACAACTGATTCCTTTATCAGCTATAGATCTGGTTCAATGACAATTTCTAATGGATATGAAACCAAGCAACATACTCTCTACCCTCACGCCACACCCATGATTAATAATGATAATTCTGTATGGTTGGACTATGATGATAATGCTACTCAACCTATTTTGACTATCAGACAAGTTCTAAGCCTTAAAGATACCACTGAGGATGAAGTAATTAATAATTTTATTTGTGAACCCTCTTTGGTGATTTCTGAAACACATAATCAGTTGGTTGCAATTTTGAAATCTGATACCTAGGAAAAAGCTTAAATCTGAAGATCTACCTCAAACATCAACTACCATCTCCTCTAAAAGCATAATGGTAGAAATTGAACTTGGAAAGACATTGAACATAAACCCCAACTTGATAGATGCTGAAACACAGCAGCTAATGAAGTTACTTCTTGAAAATAAGGAAGCATTAGCATGGGACTATACAGATATGAACGTAATCTCTCTTGAATTATGTACTCATCGTATCTATATCAAGGAGGGTTGTCGACCAATCTGTCAACCCCAGCGATGAATGAATCCTAATTTAAGGGAAATTGTCAAAGAGGAACTTCAAAAATTGCTTAATGCAAGGTTTATATATCCCATATCTGACAATGAATGGGTTTCTCCATTGGTAATAGTCCCTAAGAAAAATGGGAAATGGAGAGTGTGTGTAGATTATAAAGCCTTAAATAAAGCCACTCAAAATGATCATTTTCCCTTGCCATTCATTGATCAAGTGTTAGATAGTTTGTCAGGGAAGAAATTCTTTTCCTTTTTAGATGGGTTTAGTGGGTATAATCAAATCGAAATTCCACCACAAGACCTAGATAAGACCACTTTTACTAGTCCCTGGGGAACTTTTGCCTATAGAGTTCTCCCATTTGGACTATGTAATGCACCAACAACCTTTCAAAGAGCAGTTATAGGAATCTTCTCCGATATGCTCAATGACTCTATGGAGATATTTATGGGTGACTTTACCCCTTATGGTGTGTATTTTGAAGATGCATTACAAAACCTTGAGAAAGTACTTAAACGTTGTGTACAAGCTCACCTTTCCTTAAGTACTGAAAAATGTCATATGATGATGAATGAAGGAATTTTACTTGGAAACTTTATTTCACCTCAAGGAATTCAGGTAGATCCATACAAAATACAAGTAATTCAGAACCTTCCTATTCCTATAACACAAACTGATGTGAGAAGGTTTTTACGACATGCAGGATACTACAAAAGATTTATCAAAAAAATTTCCAAAATAGCTTCTCCTTTGTTTGTGTTACTTATGAAAAATGTTGAATTCAAGTGGACTAATATTTGTCAGGAATCATTTGTTGAACTCAAGCATTAGTTATCTACAACTCCTATTTTAAGGGGACCTGATTGGGCACTTCCCTTCCATATATCCTCTGATGCTTCAGATACTGCAATTGGAGCTGTCTTGGGACAAGAGGAAAACCATCTTCCTTATGCTATCTACTTCATTAGTAAGAATATGACTCCTGCTGAGCTTAATTACACAGTTACTGAAAAGGAACTTTTGGCAGCCATTTATTCCATTAATAAATTTCAACATTACATTACTGGTTACTCTACTTTTGTCCATATTGACCACTCGGTTATTAAGTATTTAATGAACAAATCTGTCACAAATGCTTGAGTCACCAAGTGGTTATTGTTATTACAAGAGTTTGATATTACAATTGTAGATCGACCAGGTAAAGAAAATGTAGTTGCCGATTTCCTTTCTCGGTTAAAAGTTGATGATAATACTCCAATAGATGATTCCTTTCCTGATGAATACTTATTTGCAGTATCTGCTCACTCACCTTGGTATGCAAACATTGCCAATTATCTGGTTGCAGGGAAGTTACCATCACACCTATCACATCGAGAGAAAAGAAAGATCGTTTAACAAGGTGCTCAATATAGCTGGATAAGTGGGTGTCTTTTCTACATAGGACTTGATCATGAAATCCGAAGATGCATTAGAGAAGATGAGGTTTATGATATACTGAAAGCTTGTCATGATAGCCCTTGTGGAGGGCATTTTGCTGATAAGAGAATGACACATAAAATTCTCAGGATGGGTTATTATTTTCCCTCACTCTTCAAGGATGCAAAGAAATATGTTCGGGCTTGTGATAACTGTCAGAGAATGGGTCAACCTAATCATAGAAATGAAATGCCATTGAATCCCCAGGTAATACTTGAACCATTTGAAAGATGGGCCTTAGAATTTGTAGGGCCCATTAATCATCCATCCAATCAAAGAGTTTACATATTGATATGCACAGATTATATGACTAAATGGGTGGAGGCTAAAGCACTCCTTAGAGCTAATGAAGAAGTTGTTTTAGCTTTCCTATTTGAAGAAATCTTCGTTAGATTTGGAGTGCCTAGAGAGCTAGTTATAGATGGAGGACCTCCTTTCAATTCTCATGGTTTTAAAACCACCCTTCAAAAATATCATATTCATCATAGAATGACTACACCATACCACCTCCAAGCCAATGGGTAAGTGGAGAGTACAAACAAATTTATAGAAGCCATTCTAACAAAAGCAATGAAGGAAAACAAGAAGGGTTGGTCTCAAAGGATCCCTGAAGCACTATGGGCTTATAGAACTACCTGGAGAAATACTACAGGATTTTCTCCCTATGAATTGGTTTATGGTAAAAGTGTTGTTTTTCCTGTGGAATTTGAAATTAAAACCTTAAGAATTGATTTAGTTGTTAACCTTGATTTGACTGATGCACAGATAGCTAGGTTGCAGTAGCTTCAGGAATTGGATGAGAAGAGGTTAGATGCCATTCATCAAAAAATTATGATCCAACAACAAAGAAAAAATGGCATGATAAAGTTATCAAGCATAAGCAGCTCCAAAAAGGTAATGGGGCTTTATTGTATGATTCTCGGTTTGAAAATTTTCAAGGGAAACTATGTACAAGATGGCTAGGACCTTACAAAATAGATACTGTTTTTCCCAATGGAACAATAAGGCTCCTAACAATTGATGAATCTAGAACACCGTTATTAGTAAATGGTCATCGGCTCCGTCTGTACCAGCGACCCATTTCCAAAGAGGATTTTAAGGCCACTTGCATGGCAGATTCACATTATCTCTTTTTGGGGGAGCCTTCTGCCCCTCATTGCATTTAATTTTTCTGCATTGTATTTTTAACATTAGATTAGATTTCTTAACTAATAATACCTGTCAAGGGTTGGCATGTTACAATTGATTATTTTTTAGATTCTAGATTTAGGAAAGGCTTATTGGAAAGGACAATCCTACTACAAGCAGATCCAAGCTTCATCTTGTGAAGCATTGTTCATCTCATTTCAATCCATCCATAGTTCATTTCCCCATCCTCCATTAACATTTCCATCATTAATTCCCCTCATTTATTTTCCCCATTTTTCACATCACTCTTCAGCAACATTTTTTTTCCTATTTTTCCCATTGTTGAAACAACACTCTTCAACAACATTTTTTCCTATTTTTCCCATTGCTGAAACAACACTCTTCAACAACATTTTTCCCTATTTTTCCCATTGCTGAAACAATACTCTTCAGCAACATTTTTTCCCTATTTTTCCCATTGCTGAAATAGCACTCTTCAGCAACATTTTCCCTATTTTTCCCATTTCTCGAACAATACTCTTCAACAACATTTTCCCTATCTTTCCCATTGTCGAAACACCACCCTTTACCCATTTTCCCATTGCTGAAACACCATTTTTTTTCAAAGAAATCACCATACAACACTTTCCATCATGAAAATCACTTTCTTCCATTATTTTTATGCTAATTATGTCCTTTCACTGCCTTCTCCTATGATTATACAGACCTCTAATATAATCTCCCTCATGTTTCAAAAGCTTCTTCCATGACTATTGTTGATCTATTATGAACGAGCACTATATTTTTCGAAATATGAATTAAAGGTAAACATGAGGTATGTAAATATTATGTGTAAGTAAAATTAAACTATGGTTAAATGAGAAGATTATGTTCATCGTTACCACAATCCCCATACATTTAAAGTCATTATTTCAACCATAATTGGGGGGAATACCGAAACTATACGCCATCATTTCACAGCAAGCCAATTACCATCATTTTTCTTACCCATTATCCTGTCTTATTACCATGCCTCTTCGCTGTTACTCCATGTTCTCATTCACAAAATTTACTCTGTTCGAAGTGCGGTAACTTTGTTTTTGACTGTGCACTTTACCAAAGCTGGTTAACTATGGGAAGACCTGCTATTCGACACAAGCCTGACTTGATAGCTCTGCTTGAATTATATCCAGAGGCGTATCAGATTTTTCAGAAGGCAGGTTGGATAGGATATTTTTAGAGGCTTCAGGAATTTGATCCATAACAGGTCCTTGAATTTGCATGAAATCTACAGGAAGATCATTCTACTATCTAGGGAGTTCGAATTCCAGTCTTAGAGGGTGACATAGCACAGGTTTCAGGTCTGCCGGTCACTGGCACTCGATGGTTTAGTTGCAAGCATATTATTCTGAATGCACAACATGATTTTCTTCTGCCAGGAGAACAAGTCAAGCCCAAAGGCTGAGGTGTCCGACTTCACTCATTACTGCCTCTGTGGTCGAAGGTTGCTGAATTCATCAAATATTACCTTACTTGTCAAGGTCGCTACCAGGTAGTCTATCAGCATGATTTTGTCTTATTAAATCATTTGAGACATGGTCGATTGTTAAATATTCCTTATTATTTACTTGGGTGTTGAAGAAATATGTCACATTACTGCAGACATGTAAAATTCCCACTCCTTTCCCTCACCCATCACAATCTTGTTCAGCTACTGATTCATAGGGGTTTTGCTTAGCAAAACCCTCCTCTAAACAATCCACCCCTAGAACCTGAGCAAGCTGCTGAAATTCCTCAAGAAGCTGTTGAAACCCCTCAGCAAAGTGTTGAAAATCCTTAAGAAATCCTTGAAAATCCCCACGAGCAGCAACCGGAGAACATCCCTAACCCTCCAGAAATTCCACCAGCAGAGCCAATTGATCCAATTAACTCTCCCACCATATCAACTCCATCCCACAATTTAGCAAAATCATCTAATCCTATTGTTCATATCTCTAGTGATGATTTTGAAGATAACCTTCCCATCTCTATTCTAAAAAGAAAAAGGCAAACTAAGAATATTTTCCTATCAAAAAAATGAATGAGGGCCTCAACCAAAGCAGCTACCATTTCTGATAGCCCTCCCCCTCAGAAAAATCCACTCATAAAAGGAAAATTACTACTCTCCCTACCTTTTCACCTCGAAGACGAATGAGGGCATCAACTGAAGTGAAAACTGTTGCCACTATCCTAAATTCTCAACCTATTCATCTAAAGGCCCATACCCCACCACAGTCCCAAGTCTCTGAATCTTTACTTGTCTCACCCTCAGGCAGTGAAACACAAGAAACAGATGCCCAGGATTTTACGACATCATTTCTTTCAGAACAAGTAGCTGTCACACAAGAACTAGCTACTCATTCAGTAGCTGCCACACAAAAACTAGCTATAGCTGCCACATAAGAACCAGCTACGGCTGTAACACAAGAACCAACTGCCGATATACAAAATCTAGATGCCCAGGATGCTGCACATCACGTAGCTGTTACACAAGAACCAACTACTCACTCAATAGCTATCACACAAGAACCAGCGACCCATTCAGTAGCTGCCACACAAGAACCAGCTATAGTTGCCACACAAGAACCAACTATGGCTGTAACACAAGAACTAGCTACTGATATACAAAATCTAGACACTCAGGATGTTGCACATCATGTAGCTGTTACACAAGAACCAACTACTGAGACTGTGACTAGTACACAAAGCCCAGTCACCCTGGCTTCCCTTTTACAAGAAAATGAGTTTCTAAAATCAGAACTTGAAGCTTATAAGTAGGAATTAGTAATGGCAAGGGAAGCCTACGATAAAGAGCTTAATTTGTACAGTTTAGCCCATACAACATCCATGGTCGAGAAAAATATAGAGAAAGATCAGTATAAGGAATATATGTGTAGCCAATGCGGTAACATTTATCATCAAGCAGGGTATAAAATAGTTGAAATCCCACTGCCTGGAGCCTCCCCTTCATCCACGTCTTCTACAATCAAAGAGGAACGCCCTACTGTCACACAAGAACCAGTAGGGCCTTAAATAATTTCTGAAAAAAGAAGCTAAACCACAAGTACCTCAACCTACTGTAACTGTTAAAACTGAAGATCCTGTTTTTATTTCTACTCAGACTATACCTCAACTTACCACTTACAGTACTGAAAAACAAACTGAATCTCGGGATAAGCACCAAATAATGGACAAATGGAAGAAAGAATATGTTATTTCGCAAGATAAGATCTTGCAGGAGCATAAATTACTCTAGAAAAATCATATATATTCGAACTGGGAAGCCTTGGAGCAAGTAATCTAATATTCTTGTGCCCAGAAGAAAGAGAATAAAGAGCTAAAAAGTAAACCGCTCCTTATGTTTGATTTGGTTCAGAAATTATTAGCTGCCAGGAAACCATCCTCCAATTATTCTCTTTTTCTTGCAGAATGCTTAGCGTTCTTTCAAATAAAGGCAATTGAAGATGGGAGACCTCATGAAGTATTTAGTCACAAACAGTTTGTGAAAACTTTCGCAGAAGCATCCACCAGTGATCAAAATTTACTCTGTGAGTTGTATCTCCACAATGAAGCTATCCCTGAAAATAGGAAGCTCAATCTTAACCCTTTGGTTGGTGATGTTCAGAATAGGGCATTTGCCTCCTTCCTTGCTAATCAGATCACATGGCAGACTGCCTTTCTTGCAGCAAGGCATAATGAAGACAACCGTCTCCTATGGATTCAACCAGAGCCACAAAATCCTGCCATTTTGGTTGCAGAGTATCATCAGTTTTTGAAAAAACCAGGGATGGTTGAACACACCAGGCAACTACAAGCAACAGTGCTATAAGACTGCCAACACTTTGTTAAGACCAAGAAAGCTGCTGCCATAAAAGCAAACAACTTATTCTGGCAACAGTCCTCTAAGGAAAGGCAGTAGTATAATCCCTTCAGTCCCCCTAATTTTGAAGCAATGATCTCAAGAGTACCCAATTATATCAGATGTGTTCAGCAATGTGCTGAAAATTGGATAGGGTATCATTTTCGTTTTCCTCTTCTATGGATGCCAGCACAAGAATATAAGGCTCATTACAAGTTTACTAAAAAGGAAGAAGCAACAGCATGGCAGAGGCTGCAAAAGGTGCAAGGGTTCAGAGATATAACTAACAATACCTTCTATAGTTATTGCTTAAGTAATTTGCACTCTAAGGGCCAGTACCCGGACTTGGATTCAGAGTGAAGTTGCATGAGGACATGCAACCCTTTTAGTTGGGGGGGGATGTTAGGATCCTACATTGTACCTTTTGGATCACATATTTTGCTATCATTCCACCCTTTTTCAATCCATATTTAAAGTCTATGTTATTACTTTAATCCATTTTCCAAAGGTATATAACATTTCTTCTCGTTACTATATGTTTAATTTGTTTTACATATAATTTTACATTACTTTCATAATTAACCATTGATTGGAAATATATAGTTGTTGAAAAAGTCTGAAGACTGCATATTTATCATTGCGGTCTATGATGTTGAAACATTTCGAACATTGTGCAAATCCCGTTGCTGAAACAACCCCTGATTTGCATTTTAGGTTCGGCAGCAACAAGAAGAGATCATCGAAGGAGTTGTTACACTGGCCGCAACAACTACATTCCAAAGTCAGCATTGTCAGAACCATTGTAACAGCATTTTGCTAATGGAAGAACCAATTATCCTATTTTAGCATATCGGGTTAAGAATAGGATTCATAATCTAATCAAATGTATAATAGATGTCTCCTCTTTAAATAGAGGAGACATCAACATTAGTGGGGGACAGACTACGGGAAGGTCTAGCTGAAAGTAAAGGAACTTGAATCTTTTTGTAATATGATACATTGATAGATGAATAAAATATTGTTCTGAGCACTCCTTCTTAGTTCCTTTTTTTGGGGAATCTTGTGAGAAGGAAAGGGCCCACCTTCTTCACAAGATTCACCCATTCATTTCTGTAGTGTGTTAAGTGTTATTTTTCATTCATGCCTTATTAAACTCTATTTGCTGAAATTACTTATCCGTTATTGGAACTCTGTATTTATTGCTGAACTCTGTTTCTATTTTGATTATTGCATTGTTTTCATAAATTCATTCATAGGTAATCAATGATTATTTTAATTGGTAATCTGGTTTATAGAGTGAGTTTGTGAAGCATGGTAATCAAGAACAGGTGTTGAAGGTTCCTGCTTGGGGAATAGGGTCTTGTTCTCTGTTATAGCACAATTAGTCTTTTCCTCTACAAATTGATTTCTTTTCCTAGATTGTTCTTTTTAATGTAATCCAGGATTCTTTTGATAATTGTCTGCAATAGAGAGATTGTTTCTACTGTAACTCAGAGTAGAACTTTAGTTTGTTTAAGGCAAGGTGTGATTAATGTAATTGTTACTACAACTTTTCATTGCTTTTGGGATTGAGCATATATAATGTGTGATTGCCTTTGAAACAAACAGACTTCCCTAGGTTGAAAATTCATGTAGCACTTGGTTGTTTAAATTGATAAGCAATTAAAGTGACCAACACCTAGACTTTATTTTGTAATCTGTCTTTGCTTGTCATTTGTTCTATTGTTGTTGTTGTCTGTTGTTGTTCTCTAGGTCTCCATACCTTATGCTGCATTGCTCCACTTTCCATGCTTTCATAGTCTATTGTTGTCTTCATCTTGTTGTTGCTTCTTTTATTTCTTGTTGTTGTCTTCTTCTTAGACACTTTCATCATTAACCTTATTACAAACCCAATTTATTTGTCCAATATATCCTCTATCTGCTGATTGTCTTCAACTCTTAATTGCCGAATTTTCATTACTGCCACCATTACATCCTTACCCTCTTGTTCACTATTGTCTTGCACCTTTTTAGCTGCTGCCATATTGTCCTTCAACATATTTTTCTGCTTTTGTTTACTATACCTGTCAACTTCCTCTTGACTGTCATTTATGACAATTTCTTTGTCATCCTTCATCAACAATTTACTCTGGATATTTATCCTCTGCTATTCTATCTTTCTCCTTTGAAGGTATAACTCTCTATATAAATCAATGATTTTACGTGGAGTAAAATTTGGAAATTTTACGCAATCTCCCATTTCTTCATTTGCTATTGACCAATCATCAAATGGTCCCTCTTCCTCTGCTAACTCTTCCTTAACATATTTCAGTAGATGTTCCTTCTCTTCTTCTTTCATTTCACTGTCCACCTGTGCCAAATATGTTCTAGTTTCTGCAACAAAATCTGCAATTATAAGACAATTATCAAAATAAAAATATAAGGCCTTTGTGCCTCTTCTTCCTCTGGCAACCTTTCAGTATGTTGCTCTGATCTTTCCTTTAACTCCTTTGTCAGTACATTAGTAGGCTGATTCGAACTCAAATCGTTCTTGAGATTGTCAGCAAGTCTCTTTTCCACACCATTTGTTTTGATGATTCCTCTCTGCACTTGTTCGTTGTAGTGAACTATTTCTTCTCCAGTCTCATTGTCATGCTCTGCTTCAAAACTTTCATCTTCTGGAAGGTATTCTTCCATGTTTTTGACAGCGTTAAAAGACTACCTATCTTCTTCCAAACCTGCAACCATACACAAATTATCAGTTTTAAAAACACAAGACCTTATGGTCTCATTTGATGCTTCAGCCATTAAGTCTTCTAGCTGCTCTGAATCATTCATATGATTCAACTCCTCTGTCTCTTCATTACTTTCAAAAAGTAATGGTCCATGTTCTGGTTCACATACCAAAACTTCAACACTTTCTCCAGCATTTTCCTTTTGTTGTAGCTCAACTACTTTGAGCTTCTCTGTCTTCAATTTGACATCTATAATCTGTTCAAGTTCCCTCAGCTCCTTTATTAACTACATATTTTCTTGTTGATTCCTCTTCTCTTGTAGCCTCTGCCATTTCACTTTCTTTCTCATGACATAACCATATGTCTAGTCCTTCTCATTTCTCTGCAACATCGCCATTAATACTTCAAGTTGAACTGCTATCTCAGCCATTTCTTTATCATATTTTTCGTCACTCATTCTCATGCCATTTGTCTTGGCATCTTTCTTCTTTTGTCCTCTGCTATGATCTCTTTCAAAACCTCTGCTATGGCTGTCACTAGTCATCATCCTTTCCATCTCTATGAGTTCCTCACTTACTTCACTATGAGTTGTGCAAGTCTCTACAACATCAAGTCTTCCCTGCTACCACTTACCTCACTAAGCTCTCCTCTGGACTTGGTATTTTTGCAAGTACTGGTCCTCTGTCTGGAACCTCCTTGAGCATTTCTCTCCGCTCTTTCTAGGCTTCAACTCATCTGCATCTTTAAGAACACAACTCTCCTTTCACAATGAAATACTTGGTTCTGACCACCTCTTCTTTTACTTAGAAAGTCTTATTAGCTTCCTTCATCCCTAGCAGTTTTACCCACATCCTCTGTGCAATTGCCCTTATGATCTTCTTGTGACTTGCAACAATACCTCTGTAGTAACAAGTCTCCTTCTTGGTACATATGCCTCACTAAGCTTCTCTCCTCTGAGCTTAGTCTATTAGCATTTCTCTGGATCTTCCCTCTGAAACCAATTGAGCGCTTCTTGCTTCTAGGTTGCTGCAATATTCTCACCTTCTTATCCTATTATCTGTGCAACAATATAAGGACCACAAACTCTCCAATCTTCAAATCAAATTAAAATAAAAACATATCATCTCACCTTCAAGATCTCTGCATGATCTTGTTCTACCATTCACCTGCACTTTGAAAGGATTGTTCTCTTATACAACCTTCAGTTATATCTTCAAACTCTACTACTTCAAGAACTTACAAAAGTCCCTCTTATAGTTTAACTACCGTAATCCTGCTCCAAATTTTCACTCATTCAATTTCTGCTAATCATTAAACAAACTTGCATACCATCACCTGTCTTTAGGATCTCACCACTCTTGCAAATCTGTTGTTGTGAAAATTTTCAACATTCAGCTACTGTCAATCAGATTCAGAATCTGGTTCTTTCTTTCAATCTCCCAGCTTTATCTTGGTGAAGTCTAGCTGTCAGCAACAATTACTCCTTCCCTGAGTTTTCTTTCATTGTTTTATTCTTGCCCTGAGTTTCTTCAAAAACTTACCTATTCCTTTTGCATGCAAAGTCTTCTTTCTACTTGCAGGAAACCTTTCCCTGCTCTGATACCACTTTGATGCAGGAAAAACCACCTAAAAGCAATTTCCCTGATTTTCATAATAACCTTACATGAACCTATGGGTTATGGCCCACCTATACAAATCATAAGCATTTACATTGGTTGGTTTTAACAAAAACTCAACCAATCACCAAGCAACGCTTTAACACATAATCTACCAACAAACATTGGTCCCACTCCGAACGCACAAAATCGGACCCCAAATAAAATAAACCCACGTCCATAAACTTCTTGGGTCTGCTTGGGCCCAAGTCTTATTGGCTTCAATCTCCACCGTTAATCAAAGCCCACTTGATCCAACGGTCAGCAACGATATCGCACGGGAATCTTGCACGATGTTTACCGGCCTTACGAAGTTGATAAGGATTATAAATCCTTAATCTATAAATGTTTGGGTCCATTCTGAGATTAACATCTGATCACTTTATGAGCCGATACCCGTTGGATATATGAGGTCATCAAATCGACGGCTTGTGGGTCTTAAACTAGCACACGGATTACCAAACAGCTTAACCTCTACAGTTGACTGTGACGTAAGCATTTTAGAATGAGATTGATGGCTAGGATTTAGCGCAGGCCTTCAGCCACGATCAAAACATCCATACACTCCTAATCTCTGCAGTTATTGGTCACCCAACTCCATCACCAACTCACCATTCCACTGCTTAAGATTCCGCTTACTCTGAAATCCACTTAATCACAATTTCACTTCATTGTGGTTCCACTCTTCCACCAAACTTGGCGCTTCCACTAAATTTCCTTCTCAGCTCCAAATCGACTTGTTACCAAGTTCAACTCTACCAACTCCTTTCTCCGCTTAGAAACAGTGTGCCGAGACTCCTTTGATTTCTTTACTTTGCCTTGCCACTATACCTGATTATTTGACATTTGATAGTGCATAAAGATCTTTGAATCCACTCCACTTTTAGTTTCCGAACTCCTTCCAACGGAATCACACTGATCTCGAATAGTCCTTCCTACAGAATTGAGTTCACATTACTTCCTGAATCAAACCCAATAAACTCTCAATCAATTCTCCACCATTATCACTGTTGCATACACATTCATTTATATGTCAAAACTCTCACATCCACTGTTACAGAACCATATTCAAGCATAGTCACAAGCATTGTGATATATAGACATAGCCATTGTGGGATTTCCTCCTTATTCACAAATACACAGACAAATCCTTCGGCTAACTATACATACAAACAGATCATATACAGACCCTCAACCAATATTAACTCAGAAGATATGAAACTTCTATTTGCTAATTAAAATTTGTATATACATAAACTCGATGGCCCGATTTATATTCAGTTGGCCTTTCTCGTTTCAATGCCCATAAGCACACAATCCAACCCTCCTATCTGCTAACTCTCTCACTAACTCTCTCTTTTTTAAGCCTTCGAGGCTTACAAATTATACACAAAAGGATTTTGTTAACCAATTTTGGTTCAGATCCTGAATAATTTCACCTGAATCCTAAAAATCCTAATCTAATCCCTAAAATCACGAAACTAACTCCTAGTTCCTCTAACCACACACTATTCTTGAAATCTCTCTTAACGAGAAGATTTCATTACAATATCCTCACTATTATACAACCCTCATAAAAACATAGGAAAATAAATAATCAATCACTCTTTAGAGAATCAGGTCCCTTGAAAGACAAGACCCTATGCTTACTAAAATGTAATGGTTTTTCCGAGAAGGATGCTCCTGCATCATAAAGCCTCAAGAATACTATCGATCCAATAGTCAACAACTCTTGCGACCTTATTTTCAGTCTCCTTAAGTCACTTAATTAGTTTTGGGTCCACAAAGTAGGATCGTCGTGTTTCCAACAAGGTTCGTTTGTGGCTAGTTTTGAAATCCACTCGTGTAGCTCATTAGCGAATGATGTGAAAAAAATATCTCATGATGTTTTGTATAGATATACCTCTATAACCACCTTTTTGTCGATTAGTGCGGATTTCTATTTTCCTGTGCTGCAAATTCGTGCAACTTCATATCTACCCAATCTTGGATCTCTTTTTTAGTCGGTCGCCACATCACACATCCCTAAGATAGATCCCGATCCTGGAAACATAACCATTTGTTGGTTTTAGGGGCTTAGACCCAAGTTTAGAGTTAGTTTGCGCTAACCAACAAAACCCTATATTACCATCCCTTTCGGCAACGATCTGCGTAGCGCAGACCGCAGTCTCACCCGAGGCAATATTGGGGGATGCTAGAACCATGTTTTTGCATCCATAGGGGCTATGCAATGTGGCTGTAAGGGTTCTTTCAGTTTAGGGCTAAATTCGACCTTCACGGTCCATTAACCTTACTCTTACAACTGTAGAGTGTTTTCCTACTTAACAAACTTGCAAGCTGTGCATAACTAGTTTAACATGCATTATTCATCATGTAAAATAGGAGTTGAACCTTCGTGATGCAATTATAGAAGAAATATACAAAAGCGAACCCTAATCAGGTAGAAACATAGAAACTACGTGAACATATAAAAATACACAGATCTGTTCCAAGTTTTTCTTTATTATTTCAAATCTTTGTTGTTACAATCTTTCTGACCCTATGCACGCAACTGCAAGGGCTTGTGCACACAGTTGCAAACTTACCAAGGTCTCCGCCCACACAACTGCAGGAGCCTACCCCTTCGCCCAAATATAGAAAGATATCACAATTACAGACCCAAAATCATATCATAACATGAAAATATTGCCTTTAACTCACTAAGACAACCCTTTATATATCATTGTCCCTTACAATACCATGGTCCACAAACCATGGGCGGAGCTTAAAATAGTCAAATTTATTCCATCCCTTTACAAAATAAGGGGCTTTGACCCACCCTAAAGCCCCTTTGACTCCTAGAACTATGTGCGAGTCGCACTCCGCTCATCAAAATGCAGAGACTTTACATGACTTAGACAAAACTTGGACCTAGGGGACCCCTACCCAATATTTAACAAATACACATAATAATTATTAATGTGGTTGATATATGCCTATTGGTGTATATCAACCACATAAGTAAATATGGTTATAAATATGTATCATATATACCTATTAAAGTATATCAACCACATTGATAAAATATTTATACTAATTTTAATGTAATGTAAAATTCCAAACATAAATACAAATTTAAAAAATGAAAATAATATTTCAATTTATTTCAAAATATAAATTTTTTAATTATAATATATTTCGTACAATATTTATATATATACCAAGTTTAAATAGATATATTTATTTATTATTTTTTTCAATTTTATAGTACTCACTATTTCGAAAAAATGTCTACAATTATTTTTATTAAATGAACTTTTTGTTTTAATGTTAAAAAATTCTTTAAAAATTACTTCCACTTCAAAATCATATTTTATTCACACACAAAAAATTCCCACCGCAACAAATCACTTGCATGACACTGTTAAATCATACCATGATATCAGTAAACAAGTTCTTAAAGTGGACATTACTATCGTAGTTATGAGTATGATAACTATGGATTGGACTGATTGTTTTGTTATTTTTTTCTATAAATTTACCTTTTTTAACTAGTGAGATTTATTTTTTCATTATCTTTTTACTATTTTGGGTATGTAAAAAAGTTTTTCTTATTAAATTCATAACTTTTTTTTTCATTTTTATTTTTTTAATAGTTTCAAATATTTTATTTTTAAAACAATTTAATTTTAAATATATATATATATATATATAAATATATATATATATAATATAATTATAATTTCTAAATTATATTTTTTATTAATAAATATTAATATTGATAATTTTTAAGATTAATCACATCAAGAGTTGTTAGTTAATGTTTCCAAACCATTTTAATGTGGTTTATTCTTCAAGACAAAGGTGAAAAAATCAGTCACTCAAAATGTTTAAATAGCAAAAATACATTTGGTTTTAAGTTAGCATTAAAAAAATGTTGTTAGGAATAGCCTTAAAAAATTAGTTGAATAAATTTATTATTATTTTTTTTATATTTAATTTATAAATATTCTGATTAGCCGATTTTTTCATTAGTTCGAATTTTTCCACCAACAACTCATGATATGATTATCTAAATTATTTTTATCAACTAATATAATCACAAAAATCTAAAATAAAAAAATTTGATATTATAATTTGTTAAATAAATTATTATAAATATTTTAATAAATTATATTTATTAATAATAAAAATTTATTACATCACCAATATTACAAGTAAAAGCTCTACATAATGGGAGGCATGAGAGGTGTATAACCCTTACAAACTATAATAAATTAATTCTAGTTATATAGAGGTGAAAAAAAATATTATTAAAAAAATTAAATATAAAAATAAAAGGTATAAGATTATCTTAATTGTTTTTTTCGTTTTCTTCTATTTGATGCATTGAGAGTAATGGTGCTTTATCAAATCCAAGAAGGACACTTATGCTAATTTTATGTATGACAATAGTAACTTGGAGGAAGTGCCTTCCAAGTACTTAGGAATTGATATTAATCACAAGCTCAACTAGAACTATAGCATCCAGAAAAGGATTAATGGGGGATGGAAAGCTTATTTTGGTCTTGAAAATAATTGTAAAACGACAAACCTCTTAATGTGAGATAGAAAGAAGTTCCTCTTTGAAACTTTAGTCACTCTGGTTATCTTATATGGATGTGAGGTTTGGGCTTGTAGCATCTCTAGAGAATCCTGGAGAAAGATTGAGCAAATCCATAAGCGTTTTATAACGTATAACCTCAAAATCAAAAGCAACACACCCTATCCTATTCTCCTTATAGAAGTGAGTCTTTCCCTTATTGAGAGCCTAGCTATGACTAGGCTTTTGTTGTACAAGCACAAACTCAATAACATAGGAGACCATAGACTTCCTAAGCTAGCTTTAAATTCTAGCCAAAACCACCTAAGGCTCAAATGAGGTTGGTATAAAGACACTAGAGCCTAATTAAACCATTGGGAGATCCACGAGAATGTTGCATTGCAAAACATTAATAACATTAAAAATATTGTTACTTCTAAGTTCAAAGAAAAAATGTGGTGTGAGAAAGATTTAGCAGCTAAAAGAAAATTAAGATATTATAAGGAGGTCATCAACCCCAACCTAGAAGATCAAAAGTATCTCTCTATTTTAACTAGCTCAAAGAAGAAAATTAATATAGCCAAGATTAGAACGAACTCTCATGACCTCCATAGTGAAATGGGTCATTAGACAATTCCTAAAACACCATGGATGGAAAAGTTCTACCATCGCTGTGAGAATATGAACATCGAGGATGAAAATCACTTCTTCTTAGAGTTCCCCGCGTACAACCACATTAGATCTCAGTTTCAAAATCTTTGTTGCAATATTGACCTTCCTAGCCTTTTACGTTGTCAAAACTACAGTGAGCTCGGGAGGCTTCTCTCCAAGCTTTTTGAGCATACGAATAAAATCTTAACTCAAACTAAATAATTCGTTTATTTAGGTCCGATAGACCAAATTTTGGTCTCAGTGGACGTTAACGACCACCATCATCATCATCATATTAATTAATAATTAATTCATTAAAATAATAATAAAATCCTTAATTAAATAAATTAATTATAAAATGTAATAATATTTTAATTATAATAATTTATGAGTAATTAATCATTTTAATTATTAAATATATAATTACTTTTATTAATATTTGATTTTATTTTAAAAATTAATACAAAAAGTCAATTTTTTATAAAATAAGAAGTCCTAGGTCATGCTATTTATGGCTTAAAAAAAAAATCTTGTTCTTGACCTTACAGCCTCTTAACATAGTAGATCGAATTTCATATCAACTAATCTTAACATCAAATTTATATTAATATTTAAATTTATTATTAATATTAATAAACCACATTAATAAATATTTAACTTGATGTTAAATAAATATTTTAACTTAACATTAATTACTACTAGAATTACCCGGATGTGGGTGTTAATGATCGCATTTAAGATGAGTCGAAACCCACGCGCCGAGGACATGATGCCACGCTGCGGACAGGTGGTCGCCATGGGCTCTGGGTTGGTTTCTGCCCCAAAGGAATTTACGAGCCTTAATGGCTCTTCAATGCAGTTGTCTTTCCAAGGTTCTGATGACAGTTATCTTGTCATGGCGCAAACATTCCTTATTCTGTGTTTGCAGTTCAGCTTTGGTTCTAGAGAATTCGCAGTTCAGGTTAGCGTGGAGGAGGGAGGCTCTGAGGCAAGCATACCCACCCTCGAGCCCTTCCCCTGCCCAATTCTTGCAGTGTGTTCTCACTCGGCTTAGGCGAATTTGACGGTGGCAGTCGGGTTGCAGGGCCATCGGGGTAACATTTCCCGCGACATTCTTCTTGGCAGACGAAGGCACAAGGCCGTTAAGCTCCACCCTGGGTTCATTATGGCTCCGCGCGCTGTGTATCGTAGGCCTCGCAGGGGAGGCAATTCTGGGCAGCAAGGCGGCACTAGAGATAGTGGACATTCAAGCCCAAGGCGTATCTCTCCTCTGGCCTATGCTTCGCCACCCTCCTGCGATTCGGCGCACTTTGAGTTTGATTTAAGTAATGCAGTGCAGACCGCGACTCTTTATTACCGCCGCAAGAGGAACAAGCCTGTGGTTAAAGCCATGATAACAGTAATTTTTGTTGAGGAGGATGAGGAGGAAGGAAGTTGGAAGGCTGAAATGGAGGAAAAGACGCCTCCCTCCTCGGAAAACACTTCCAAGCTAAAGGACAGTTCTTACAGCCCAGAATTACAGAGCAAGATGGACGAGGAGAGCACCTTTGGTTACTCAGCCGAGCAGGCGGAAGCATTACATGAAATCAGCAGCCTCAAAGGGAAAGAGCCCATGGTTACTTCTGAGGGTCCACCAGAGGCTCAAAGGGAAACTCAAAACAGCAGGCCTTCCTCTCCTCAGAGCAAGACAAAGAATGAGGAGTCTGAAGACTCTTTCGATTATAGTCTGTACCTCAAATTGCCGCCTGGTATTGAACATCTCGAAGATGTTCCAGTTGGTATGGAGGTGACTTGGGAGCGTGACCCGGTTCGTGCAGCAGAAGATCGTAAGAAGCGAGTGCTGGAACGAGAAGCTGAGGCGCGGAAGAAGCAGGGCAATTAATGGCAGAAGAGTCAAGGGTAAGCCTAATCTCAGGCGAACGATGTTTTTTCCTTTTTGGCTTAGTTTCGGTCTGGTGGCGAGCAGCAATTGATAAAATGCTGATTAGAAACACTGTTTCTTGTAATGGGTCTTGGGGTCTGGGTTAATTTCCAGTTTCTATGTCTGTCTATGTCGGTCCATGTCTGTCTATGTCGGTCTATGTCGCAGTACAAACTATCTCTGCTGGTATTTTTGTAATCTCTAGCTTGTATACGCAGACAATCCAGGTTGATGAGGAAAGCTTTGACAGAGAGCTAAACACACGCTCTCAGAGGTTCACACCTCTTGTAAATACTATTTTTGGTTTTTAATATAATTAGTTTAGCCTTTGCCCAGCAAAAAAAATTACTACTAGAATTAAAATTGCGATTAATTAAAATCAAATTAATTAATGTTGATATTGCTATTACTATTAATTAATTATTATTTTTTTGTTAAGTTTGGCAGGACCTTTTCATTTTCTATTCAATCATAAACAAATTTACACCACATAGATTGGCTAGGTGGCCTCAACTTGCCCAAGTGGGAAACCAAGTCTGCCACCTATCCGCATTGCAAGCCATCCAAAAACAATATAGTTTTAATCTTATATATGTCTCTATTTCATGTCCATACTCTATATTTCTATCTATGCATATACTTGCATGACAAAAATTAAAAGCTAACCACATATAAAACAAAAGTAAACATAGGAAAATGACTAGCCCTTATGCTCCTCCGAAGCCGATTCCACAGGTGTCGAGTCCCTGACTGTTGATATGGGCATCTCAGACAGTTCTAGGATGCATGGAATGTGTCTTTCAACTCTATCCAACCTAATGTCTTTCTTATGGAGTTGGAATTGTATTTTCTACAGGTCTTGTTTGTAGCTCGGCATGCCTTGGAGTGAAACCACCAAGCCTACCAAGATATGTTCCATAGCTTTGCCCAACAGGCTTTTCATCAACCAATAAAGGTTTAAAGTCTTTTTGAATTGCGTAATTCTTCCTCTAGTGTTGCCAGGATCCAGGACTAGGGTCCTCCAGTTTTCCATATCCTCCTCAGTCTCACTGCCCTGCTTAATTTCCTCTTCCCATTCTTCTAACAGGTTCTGAATTCCTTCATCAATACCCTCACGGTAAGCCTCAGCAACTTCGCTGATAAGGTGTTCTACCTATTTTCTCCCCCTGTGGGGCTCTGATGTGCTCGGCTCCTTATTCTTCTTAGGGACCTGGCCCCACCTTCCTCATCCGCGACCTCTCGCAGGTTGAGCAATATTGGAAATTCCTAAGACTTGTTCACAACAACAAATTATTTATTGAAAACAGTTTAATATAATATGCCTTTGGTTCCTTCCCTAAATTGCATTGACGGTGATGTCAGCCTCACCATGCTGCTCTCCTGTCCTTTTACTATCGGAGCCAAAGCCAGGATGGGCAAAGAACCAGTCCCTAGAAGGGGTCTGCCTCTAGCAACCCTTTGTCATGCCACACCTCCATACCTAGTACCTCGTAGTCACAATCAGGTAGGAATCCCCTTGCCAAGGCCAAGCAAGTAAGCCCAACCTCAGGCCAGTGGAATGCCAAGCAGTAATTGTAAACCCTTTCCTATCAACCCAGGAAATTTTAGTAAGGCCATTGTCTTTTTTGTACCCAGATTTCCACTCTAAGTCCCTAGCATTTCCATATCCACAGCAGAGTTTCACAATAGCCCAGTAAGTGCATTGGTTACGGCAGTATGGCCTTACTCCTATATAACATCTTGATTGCTCCCCCTTTCCCCCAACATTCATCTCATTGCCACAACCCACATGCCTCCTACTACCAGCCTCGCACCAACCGCAGGTTGTAGTACCCGAGTTCTCCATACCAAACATCACAGGGTCAACACAACAGAGGTCAGAGGCGATACTCAGAAAACGCAAGACATAGATGCAGAACTAAGCAATTGTAGTCAGTTGCCTACCCCATTTCCACTAACAATTCTCAGCCCCCCAATTGATATTCGTACTTTTCCCCCTCTCCCACCAGCAAAACCCCAAATAGGTCATCATTGCAATGGAGGAGAAGAGGTGAAAAACATACTCGTATACAATTGCAAGCCGTCTCCAAGCTTGATGTCGAGGATGTCATCACCCTCCCTTTCCCCTACACCACCTCCTTCATCCATGAGCCAACACTCCAACTTCACCCACTTGTCTGTCGTGCTCTCCTATACATCCTACCTTGCCACCTTTCCCACCACCCTTGCATGCACTCATGCCAAGGGTCACCGCACCCATCACCTTGAGCGTGTGGGGGGTGGCGGTACATATATCAGATGTACTTGTCATTACTATCCCCAGGATGTCCCAACCACTGGCTCGCACCCTAATTAGGGTTACTATTAATTAATTTTATTATTATTAACTATTTTAACTAATTAGACCGATAAGATTTTCTTTTGAATCAATTCACCTAAGAGTTTCTACACTTTTGAATCAGTTTACCTCAAAATTTCGTCTACCTTTTTCCTCTACATGTGACATGTGTGCATTATATGACCACATTTATGCCTGACATGTGTGCACCACAATGTCCTGTCTTTATAAAGTCATTCCACAATTATTGATCCATGTAATTACTAAGAGGCTAGGATGGAAGCATCGAGAAATGAAATGTAATTATTACGATGATTTTGTTTATTTTTCATTTTTTTATATTTATTTAGTTGATATGCTTTGTCAAAAAGAGCTATAAGTTAATTTTTTAATTAATATTAAAAAATATTTATTAATATAAATAAGTTAGAAATTCTTTAAAAATTTAAATATAATTACCTTATATATGATATTACTATCATTTATAAATGATAGTCGTATTAAGAGATAATTAATTTAGATTTTTAAATTAGTATTTAATTAATATAAAAATTTAAATATTATTTAAAAATAAACCGATATAATTTTTTGTTCTATGCACACTAGATATATTTATATTATATTTCGCATAAATAATTACTAGCCGATAACTACCTTATAATGATATCACTGGTCATTTTATTTATATATGATAGTGGTATTGTATAAGGTAATTATATTTAAATTTTTAAATAATTCATAACATTATTTAATATTAAGTTTTTTTTTAATCGGTTCGCCTCAAAAGTTTCATTTATTTTTTTCCTCTAACGCTTTGTTTTACAATGTCCTCTTTATAAGGTCATTCCACAATCACCGCTAAAGGTCATAATTTATTTAACAACCAATAATATATGAATAATTCATAAATATTTAACTTAATATAATGGGCCATAATCCAATTAATAATCCATATATCTCATGTATTAATGAATAAATCATAAATATTTAAATTAATTCAATGGATAGTTTCTTAAAATTTTAATGTAGTATCACTTAAAAAACAAAAAATTGGACTTTAAAGAATAAAAGAAACCTTTTTTATTTATTTAGTTGAGCCATGTACAAAAATTTCAAAAGTGACAATCAAATATATTTTTTTTATCAGCATTAAACCCGCATTAAAAATAAAAATAAAAAACAATATTTAAGTGCATAGAAACAAATATCAAGAATAATATGAAAAAAAATCAAATATTTTATAAATTAATATTGTTAAAACTTTATTTTCTTAATATTATTAAAACTGTGGCATATTGAGATGCATTAACAGGGAATGAAAAAATAAATTTGAAAGAAAGTGCGAACTTAAAATTTGAAGATTGAAATTAAGTGGTACAAATTAATCAATACCTTAAAACCCTAAATAATATCCATGCATTTCAATTTAAATAATATCAATGCATTTAGAAAGGACCAATGTAATTAAAATTAAAATTTTAAAGAAAAGAAATATAAAAGTGGAAGAATTGAAATAAGACAGTACAAATCCTTATATGTATCAATGCATTTCAAGGGGCAGGGAGCCTATAAGAGAAAACTATATTAAGAAACAAAAGACAAATGTCAATGTAGAAATGAATTAAAACTTATCAAATCATAATACAAATTGATATTTTATCATGTTCAAATGATCAAAAGAAAATTATAAAAATAATAAACGGATAATATATATATATATATATATATATATATAAAATTTTATTCATTTATAAAGAAATATCACTGTGTATTGGAAGAAAAGAAATATTATTAAAACTTTATTTTCTTAATATTATTAACACTGTGGCATATTGAGATGCATTAACTGGGAATGAAAAAATAAATTGGAAAGAAAATGCAAACATAAAATTCGAAGATTGAAATTAAGTGGTACAAATTAATCAATACCTTAAAACCCTAAATAATGCCCCTGCATTTCAATTTAAATAATATCAATGCATTTAGAAACGACCAATGTAATTAAACTTAAAATTTTAAAGAAAAGAAATATAAAAGTGGAAGAATTGAAATAAGATGGTACAAACCCTTATATGTATCCATGCATTTCGAGGGGCAGGGAGCCTATAAGACAAAACTATATTAAGAAACAAAAGACAAATGTCAATGTAGAAATGAATTAAAACTTATCAAATTATAGTACAAATTGATATTTTATCATGTTCAAATGATCAAAAGAAAATTATAAAAATAATAAACGGAAATATATATATATAGAAATACATTTATCAAATTTTATTCATTTATAAAGAAATATCACTATGTATTGGAAAAAAAAAATATTAACAATGCTAAGGAAAAAGTTTAAAATTTTATAATTAAAATAGTTAAAATAGTTAAAATAAACTATTGACATAGTAGCCCCAAGGGTTAGTCCAATCAGTGAAGACGGGGTCTCGCCAAATGGGAGGTCATAGGGTCAATTCCCGAAAACTCTTGGGGTCAGGTCTTGCAGTAGGCCGCGGGGCGTCAAGCCCGAATTTTTCCAGTGGACGTAGCGCCCCCTGTTGATCGAGGGTGTCCGTGAACCATGCAAAGAAAAAAAATATTAACATATTAAGGAAAAAATGTTGAGCAACCTTTTATATGAGCCACAAGGTTATGGAAAAAAAAATAATAATAATACTTACAATACTAAATATGGAATGTTGTGAGCTACGTGACACGATCATTAGTTTGCTTCAGATTTTAAATTGAGTAATAGTTACAATGTTTTTGAAATGTAAATGTTTTGACAAATTTTATACCTCCTAAATTTAACTTCATATTTTACCATCTTAAAATAATTTGAAAAGTTAGGAAGACACTTCAAAATAATTTGAAAATGGTTTGCTTCAACGAATTTAGTCTGAACACATTCCTTTTCAACGAATTTAGTCTGAACACATTCCTTTACAAGTGACAACTTTGAACCATATGACCATATTTATGCGGGCATCTTTATCTCAATTGCCATTTCCCAAATATTCTGCAATTTTGACTACACCCATGTCCGTCCAATTGCCAAATAACATCTTTGCACCATATAACCACATTTATGCGGGCATCTTTATCTCGCTTACAAATTCCCCAAATATTCGGCAATTTTGCCATGCCCATGCCCAAATATTCAAAAAAAAAAAAACAATCAAGATAAGCTGAAGGCATTTATACCTTTTACAACTGACCTCACATAACTTTTGTGCACCATATTAGTGTGAATTTTCCTGTAGATAATATAATGAAACCTGGAATGTTCTAAAAGAAAAATTGGAACCTTCTTTCTACAAATTATACTAGGAATTTTTTTAGAAGACCCGAATTGTGCATATTGGTTAGTTACCTTTGTCTCTGCAATTCTGACAATATACTCTACTATGAGGCTGAAAAAAATGACACTAGTCTTGAGATTTGACATTTATTATACAAGGCCAATTGGAAAATTCAAACACCCAAGCAATTCGAAAGTAGGACACTGGAATTAGAATTAGACAATGGAATTTTGTGAATTTTCCTTTTAAATTCATTACTTACTTTGGTTTGAATTTTTAGAATGAATTTCAATTTCAACTTTGATGTCGTAAAGTTAATTCAGCATTTAACTAAAATTGGAAACTATTAAATTCATACCTTATTAATATTGGAATAAAAAATATTAATTTATTTATAAACAAAACAGTATAATTATTTTGAATTATTTTGTCCTATTTCCATTAGAATTGAATAACATAATTTTTTAGGAACATATTGAATTGTGATTATTAAAATGCATTATAAATGTATAAATAGATTTAATATATGGAAATTTTCATTTTTTTTAATTATATATTTAAAATTAATAATTTAAAAAAAAGATTTATCAAATTAAACTTGTAACTATTAAAAAACTGATTAAAAAACTATTAAATATTAAATTAATTTTAAATGACAATAAAAATTTATTATACATTTACAAAAACATGTAATAAGATACATGGAAATTCACGACACTTTATCATGTTTGCAAATAGGCTTTGTTACAATACCATGGCTTATCAATACCATATATCCCAAGAAACCATGAAATGTTGGCCAATGCATGCCATAGAATATAGAGTGCGAACCTTAAATGAACCTTAAGAGAGAGAGCAGAGCGCGTGGCGGTCGAGTTGTGGAGTGCAGCCAACCAGAATCGATCTTTATCTGATGATTTTCTCCTTCTCATTTTTACAGGTGTGTTTTCCTAATGATCTCTCCTACCCTTGCCGCGTGCCTCTTCAGCGACACGTTTTGATATGCTTCCCATCCATGCATGCTTCTTAGCTGCCATCTGTTAATCTACGTGAAGTTTCTCTGTCGGGCTCTTCTCTGTGTCTAGCTATTTATATACAGATTCTGGGTGGGAGGACTGTTTTTTTTTTTGGCTCTCTTCCAACCCTGTTGTGCTCCCCTGACGCAGTGGTGGCTATATGTTTTTCCTTTTCGTCTTTTCAAGGAGAGCTTCCTCTACCTGTCCTTTTTCGACCCCTGGATTTCATGGGGATGAATGTGTTGTGAGTTTATGCTGCACTTCGCTCTCGGCTACCTCGTGACTCTAGGTCAGTTACTATCTTTCTTTTACTTCTGGATCTGATTTTAATTGGTGAATGTGTTGTAGAAGGCATTTTTATTCTGGGACAATGGGAATATGGAGGTTTTACATCGTATGAAGTTCTTTATGTTGTCACTTTTCATTTTTTCATATATTCCATGTTCTCATTCTTGGGATAGTCTGTGATTATCTTAAGGGTCTTGCTTCTGGTTATTGTTTGTCTTCAATTGGAGCGTTAGGGATTACTCAATTTCTGAAGATGGGGTCTAGTACAAGAATTCTTTTGGTGATATTTACATTGTTTATCGCCATATGCCCTGCACTGTGCTCGGTATGCTAAGGAAAATGAAGATGCCCACAGGGCGGCCTTAATTCCAGCAGACAACTTGATAACATTACAAGGAAAGAATTAAGAGATCATGCTATTTTCGAGCACGAGGATGTCATTCAACCTTTTTGTTGCTCCCAGACTCAATGTTTCCATACTGCCATGGGTTGAACTCCATAGATTTTGAATCTATTCCGTCATCAAAATTAGAGTCATCGACTGAAGCACGATATTTACCATTATATTCATACACTTCCAAATCACCCCAAGGCGTAGTGGCAACTGGTGTCAGAGCCACCAAAATATACCATATTTTTATTCCAAAATTGGCAATACCAAAAAAAAACATTAATGATTCAGAATCGAATTTATGCCACATTTACTACATTCAGATACATAGTTTAGACTGTCAAAGATTAATTCGAAAATTCAATATGAGTATATGAATGCACCTTAAATGGCATGAATTTGAATCTGAATTATTTGTCTCGTTGGGTAAGTCCATTATTGACAAGTATTGGTGCGTGCAGAGTTTTTGGATGAAATTCTATCGCAGAATTCAATTTGGCTATCTACATGCGTGTCGTTTAATGCCCATTTGATTCTGAGATGTTTCTTAATGAGTAAATCGAATTTTGAGGAAAGACAACGGGCAGAAAAGATATGTAGAGAAAAAAAAATCAACCTTTCACTCCTAGGTGGTTCACATTAATCGGAGAAGTTGCCACTACGCCTTCGACAGATCTCCCATCTCTAGTGCACTACGATAATGACGAAGACGAGAATCTGATGCAAGCAGCTTCTTTGGTGCCGTATCAAAACTGTTAATTTTGTGTGCAAAATATGTATATTGAAATTTTTCATTCTTTGGAAGAATTGCCTCATGCTGGTTGATAGCTACACTCTCTTGGATAAATTTTGTTTTGCAAAATAATTATATGTTTAAGACTCATGATTTCCACAGCAGCCAGATGCTCTGAAGTTTGAGGTCGAGGACAACGCTCATCTTCACACTTATATATATTTTTGCATTGGTATATCCCAGTTTAATAGTGATGTTACGCTCCAATTCATTCTTGAAACGAACTGTCTGGACCACAGATATATGGGCTAGCAGCCACTAGGCAGCCTGAGAAAAGTGATGCGAATGGTCGTTGGCATCCATGTTTTTTTTTCAACACTGTTGTCAGCATAATATACATTTCAATATGATTTGGAGAAGTTCAGGCCCATGTATCGTGCTCCCATGATTTTCTTATTGTCATATTGTTTGGAGAAGTTCGAACCACACCTCACCAAGGGAGATTTGTTATTTACTGTGGAATAGTTTTGGCTAGTCTTTGCATCAGATTTGGATTTTTTATTAAAGTAATGCTCCATGTTTTAAGAAGCTTGAAATATCTTTCCAAGAAGCTTTTAGCTTTCTGAGGAACTCAAAGTATCATTAAGGCACTGCTTTTTTTTGGGAAAATGGATCAAATTGGTGAAGTATTAGAGTTTTTGAAAACTCTAATACAATCTACTTCTAATGACACATTCCAAATCACCAAAGCCTCTCTCTCAGAAATTCAGACATGTTTACAAAATGCACAAGAAAAGATTGATTTTTTGCAGCTTGAATCACAGCTACAACAAGAAGAGCTACATCAAAATAGACACCATTCTGAACTTGTTTTTGTTCAGAACATTGAGACAACCACCCATCAGCAGCAAGTTAATAATGCAGCAGTTGTACATGCAGATGCAGAAACTCAATCTGCACTTCCCAAGCCCATCATCAGACCTTGGAACAGCTTGTCCACAACAAGCACAGAACCGGTCTTGGTTATGACAAGGACTTGTCCTTTCATATCCCAGACTACTCAAAACCCATTCAGTTTCAGAGTGTTGGATTCATTCATCATAGTTCACCTGCTCCTCATGACAGTTTAGCTTTAGTTGTTCCAGACTCTGCTCCTCTTCCACAACAGCAACAACAACAACATATCGTGAAATGCCAACACTGTGACCGAGTTGGCCATCTGAAAGATCACTGTTTTGATCTTCATCCATGTAAGAACTGTCATAAAACCAGTCATTCTTCAAACAAATGCTTCAGCAACAAACGTCCTGCAAGAACAAAGATTCATCTTGGATGGATCGCTTCTTGGCAATGTGCATCAACATCCAAGAAGATATTCCAAACACATGTTAGAACTTGTTCCAGAATATTGAACAGTCTTGCAGTTGAGTTTTCTCCATCTTCTCACCTTGTATCTGACAGGGGGGAAATGATGGTCATCTACAAGCTTCAAAGCCACATCAAGCGAGCCTGAGCCACAACCTGCCACACCAGTTTCAGAGTTGTAGCCAGAGACAAAGATGCCTGAGCATGCCTTCAGTTGGCGATGTGGGACACTTCCTCTAGCAGAAGACTTCAGCTTCTTGCCAGCTTTGGAAGAGTTCCAGGAACAAAATTGAGAACACTTCCTCTAGCAGAAGACTCCAACTTCTTGCCAGTTTTGGAAGAGTTCCAGGAATTGCATTAAGCATTCCAGAGTTGTTGGTCATCCTTAAACCATCACAGGTTGAGACTTCCCTTTTCAGGTTGAAGTTTACCTTTTATGCGGGGTGAGACCTCCCTTTTATGGTTGAAGGTTTCCCTCTTTAAAACAATAGGATCACTTCCTCTAGCAGGAAACTTCAGTTTCTTGCCAGTTTTGGAAGAGTTCCGGGAACTGCACTAAGCGTTCCAATGTTGGTGGCCATCCTTAAACCACCGTCCTTTATACCAACATTTCAGAGAGCACATTCAGCCTAGTGCTGCCATGCATTTTTGCACATTTTGTATTACAACTCTCTTCTTGGACTCATACATAACCCTTCGGATTAAGGGGGGGAATGTTGGACACCTAATCCTAAATGGGTTAGTGTGGAAGCTAAAGAGACTAAGCAGTCCAAGGGACCTTGGGATGTAGATCCCAACGGTCACCACATGTACTATAAATGTGTATCATTTGTGGATAAAAATTGAATTGCATGTTTTATCTTTTATATCTTTCTCACTCGCCATGTGTGTTTAACATTTTTTAATCTGAGATTCTTGACATTGAAAATATATTGATTGCAGTGGACCTCAATTTTACTCTAAATATGGATGAAATTTGGGGATCGAATTAGAGAAAGGACCCTTTGGCGGAAAAGCTTAAAAATGAGTTGTTGTGTAGAAATTTTGTGGATATCATCCCGGCTCAGATGTTTCCGACGTGGGAAAATGGATGGTCTGGAGAGGCCTACGTCACGAAACGCCTTGATCGTTTTATCCTACATGTTAGTTTGATTGATAAGATGATCATGCCCTGCTCATTTATTGAAAGGGTGTTTATTTCCGATCATCATCTGATTGTGATGGGATGGAAGGAAAAAGGTTTTAGAAAGGGTTATTCCTTCAAATTCAACAGGACCTTCTTGGAGAATCCAGCTTTCAATGCTCTCATAAATAATCTCTGGTGTGAATGGCTGCCTTCTAATCCTCACTCTTTGAATATGTCTTTCAGAGAAAAAATGGACATAATTAGGAAGGTGGTTAAAGATTGGCAATTCAAGAAGAGACAATCTAACAGGTTGATATTACGGAAAATCCAAAAAGTAATCGATGATGCTTCGGATGCCATGGCATCGAATAGCATATCTTTATAGTAGCGATGTCTCATAAATGAGTTACAAAGAAAGAAATCCAAGATTTTAGAACAAGAAGAATTATCTTGGAGGCTGAAAAGTAGGATCATGTGGATGAGAGAAGGAGACAAAAACACTAAGTTTTTTCATAGATATGCGAGTGCTAGAAGGGAGCGAAATGCTATTTGGAAAATCAGCGATGGAAAGGGGGGCTTCTTGTATTCTCAAGAGGAAATCTCAAGGGAGTCTATGAGGATTTTTGAAAATCAATATAAGCGAACAGAAGACAGGTATTTTCGGGATATCCTGTGGGGAATTGAGTTGTATCCTCGGATGTTCAATGATGACATTAATGATCAGATCTTTCAACCTGTTTCTGAGGAGGAATTGCTGAAAACTTTAAAGGTCTTTAAAAAGGACAAATGTCCTGGACCGGATGGATGGTAAATAGAATTATTCTGTCATTTTTTGGACATTATCAAATCTGATTTGCTTAAAATGGTGGAAGAATCCAGAATGTCGGGCTGCATTAATCAGAAGACAACATCCACCTATATTGCCCGCATTCCTAAAAAAGAAAATGCCTCCTCTTTCTCGGATTTTCGACCTATTTCTCTATGTAACATATCATATAAAATTATATCTAAAATTATAGCTGACAAGATCAAAGGAACTCTATCTCTTCACTTAACAAAGAATCAACATGCTTTCTTGCAAGGGAGGAACATCTTAGATGCGGTTGCTACAACTCAAGAAGGTCTTTTTGCCATTCGGGAGAAAAAATGTGATGTTGTCATCCTGAAAATCGATCTCTGCAAAGCCTACAACTGTATGGATTGGCCTTTTATTAGATGTTTATTAGCAAAGGTGAGTTTAAGAGCAAACATGATCAACTAGATCATGGCTTGCGTTGAACAGGTAAATTATGCTGTCATTGTCAGTGGAATGCCTACGGCCTTCTTCCTTGCTTCTCGTGGCCTCCGAAAAGGATGTCCTCTGTCTCCTCTTTTATTCATATTGGCCATGAATTCTCTCAGTCTGCACATAAACAAGGAGGTTGATGAAAACAGGTGCTCCCCGTTGAAATTATGCCGGAACATCTCTATCTCCCATAATCTGTTTGTCGATGATGTTATTTTGTTCGGCATTTTATGCAGACTCACTTGGTTGTGCTACTATGATATACTCCACAATTTTCAAAAGGCATCGGGATTATAGGTAAATGGTTCGAAGTCCGTAATATATCACAGTAATATTAATTAGGAAGAACTGTCATGGTTGTCGGATTTGTTTGGTTATGAAGTGCAATCCATTAGCTTGGGTATCAAATACCTGGGTTTGATGTTAAAGACTCATTGTTATTCAAGATCTGATTGGCTATGGATTCCCGAGCGATATTTCAAGAAGATTTCGTCGTGGGAATTCAGATGTCTTTCATTGGTTGGGTGAGTTGTTTTGGCACAATCGGTCTTAAATCAGTTGGCTATGTACTAGGCTCACCTCTTTTATCTTCCTTCGAGCATCATCCAATCTATGAACAGACTCACCGCCAATTTTATTTGGGGTGGTCAGACTAGGAAAAGGAAGTTTCATCTCTCGAAACTCTCTTTTATATCTGCTCCAAAAAGCATTGGTGGTTGGGGTCTTTTAGACATGCGTTCATTTGGAAAGGCCCTGCTCTGCAAGTCATTATGGAGGGGTATATATGATCAAGGTATATGGAGTTCGATTATTCAGGAAAAATATCTGGGAAGAAAAGACCTTTCCTATTGGATCAGAAAAGGTTGCATTGGCCCTGCTCATGGATCTCTGATATGGTTGAGTCTGTGCAAAGTTGAGAAATTGTTCCTGAAGAATTTGATATGGCGTTTTCAATCGGGAGATAGGATTTTGGTTGGAAGAGACACCTTTCTGTGTGGAAAGGAGGAGATTTGCGTTCTAGACTTTTTGTTGGATTTTTTGCACAGGAAGGGCATTTTCTTTTGGGATAGTCTGATTAGAAGATGGCAAGGCCCTTTTCCTATCTAGTGTGAAGCTAAATGTCTGAATATGCCGGTGGATATTGCTTTATCATGGGATCATATTAAATCAAAGCTCAGAAATGGTGGGATTTTTCGATCAACTGATCATGACTACCTCATATGGCGGAACTCTGATGGGATGGAATCCATCAACGTTTGGGATATATATCGGCTTTTGATTTATGATAGTCGGCAACAAAGTATCTATACTTTCCCAAGCATTTTCTGGAAACCGGGATGCTAGTATAAAATGGTTTACTTTTCCTGGCTGACATTTCATAATAAAAATATTACATGGGAGAATTTAAAAAAACGTGGATGGTTAGGTCCAGGCTTATGTCCCTTATGCAGTTCTACGGAGGAGGATAACTCTCACCTTTTTTTGCTCTGTAATAAATCTCGGCATATTTAGATGCTTTTGGAAAAGTATTATGGGTTTCAGTTCGATCCTCCCTTATCGATCATGGACGCTTTTAATTGGTGTATTAAGCAAAATGTTTCTTGGCGATCCATTTTTATCATTACACTATGGTGTATCTAGAGATGGCGGAATGATTTTATCTTCAAAAATAAAAGATCACCGCTGCTGGATATTTTCTACAACATTTGTGCATTTTATGAGGATATTCCGTCATCCTCCCCTATGATAAAGGTGTCACAGGATACAAAATCTCAAAAGATGCCTTCCTCTCTGCCCAGGGCTTTTTTCGATGGGGCTGAACAGAACGGTTTTTGTTGCTGTGGTTTTCATATAGTGACTGATGAAGATAGTTCTTTCTCCATTCATTGGAATGGGGGAAGAGGTTCAAACATGATGGCTGAGGCGATGGCTCTCTCTGGACTCTTGATTTTTTGTCTCTTTTTAGATCTCCATAATGTCTCAATTTATGGTGACTCTCAAGCACTGGTGAATTTTGTTGCCGGAAAAAACTCTATCTCCAAGTCTCATCTCGCTGGCTGGCTCGATCGGTTCAGGTTTTTATGGAACTCCTTAATTGGTGGTTCTATAAAATACATTCACAGGGAGTTAAACCAAGAAGCTGATCATCTCTCTAAAAAAGGCCTTCTCGATGATCCGGAATTGTGGCACTTACAGGTTTCCTCAGATGGAAAATATTTCTTCATATAGGACTTTTCCCTCCCTATTTCTAGTTTTCAATGTTCATACTTTCTATCTGTTTTTTCTACTGCGCTATTTCAGTTGAAAGGGTCTATGATCTATACGTTATGAGTTTTTGGTTTTTGAACAGGTATTTCCACATCACTATGATCTATTTTGGGTATGGCAGACAATAGTTCCTCTCTCTTTTATCCTATCGATTGGAGATCTTTTCCTCTGATCTAGTTTTTGTATTTTGGTCATATACGATATATGCCGATTTTTTTCTACATGCTCTTAATGCTCTATCGGTCATGTCATGATCTGATATATCGGAGTTATGTTGTTTCCTCTCATTGATGAACAGTTGCTATGTCTCAGCAGCATATGTATATCCTGGCTGAATGTACCATGCAGACTCTTTTATATCTCTTATATAAATAATATTATGCTTTTTCTGCCCTGAAAAAAAATATATCCCAAGAAACCATAACACTTCTTAATGTGACATTTTCTTTAATTAATCAATTTAATTGAAAGGCAAAAATGAATGTAGTTATTTTGGAGGTAAATCTTAACCTTTTTGCACACTACTAATAATATTCTACATTATTATATATAATCCCTACCATCCACCTAATAATTCTTGATAATTCTAAAATCCCTATTAAAAATATAAACATCTATTAACATAATTATTAATAATCTTGAGTTTATTTAATGATTTAATTTTAAATAATTAATTAACTTAATTTGATTTATAGAGTATAGATTCTATCTATTATATTATTGTATGATTTTATTGTCTAGCCATGAAAATGGCATCAAAACTCTAGGTAACCATCATAACTACACGGAGCTTGGTTAATGGAGACGATGGAGCGGGCTAGGGTTTGGGCGCGAAGGTCTCGGGAGGCTTCCTGCACAGGCTCTGGCGGATGACAGTAAAGATAGCGTTGGTTTCTGGCGGTCAGATGCAGGTTTTATGGTGGTCTTTTTCTTGAAGAGCGCAGCTGACAGCTGGAAGAACCTCGTGATAGGTTAAATGCTTTCTTGGTTTGTTTAATGAACCTTCACTATTCTATTTACTGCCGCAGAGGTTTTTACACTTTGTCTTATCGCTTTGGGGGAAGATTTTCCCGTGTTTTTCCAAGGTTTAATCGGTAATCATTGCCATAAGTTTGACCCGACTGCCGTCGTTGGTTTTGTGCTCTAGTTTCACTTATTGTTTTGAGGCAGTCTTCCCGTGATTTGGGGTTTGGTTGTGCTAACGTTGCTGTTGCCGGTTTTTTCTTCGCGGCATCTTAACCATGGTTAACCCGGAGGAGCTAGTTGACTTAGACCCGTCTCTTGAGGACATTTTGTCTATGTGGGGCAAAGACACATCTCTTCAGAATGTGGAGCATTTCTTTGGTGTTCAGAAGTTGACAGAACCGTCTCTAAATCATTCGGCTGGTTTTCCTTCGTTTTTGCATCTAAGTGGTTCTTTATCTCCTGAAAATGTTAGGGCCAGTAATCAGGGTGTGCAGGGCCGCGTTTTGGAGATACCAGCAGCGAATGGGTCTTTTTCAGATGTTTCAGTGGCAGGTCTCAAAGGAAAATCAGTGGTTTCATGGATCCCTCCATCGTCTGTTGTTGTAGGCACAGATAGCCCTGGTCGGCTTGCAGGATTTGTCTTAGAAAGCTCAGCCGGCGAGTGCCCATCTCACACTAGGGTTTCTCTTCCAAATGTGCCACGTCCCTCGGGGGTCTCTCTTCCTGTGAGCGGCGAAGGGTTTTGTGGGACTGGGACAGATGTGCCGCCGTTAGGGGACTCCCCTATCGGGGAAAGAAACGGCCCAGAAATTCTTGTAAGCGGTCCTTCTAATCTTCTGCAATCCCCCTTGGGGGCGGCTCCTCTTGAGGATTTGACACAAGAGGATCTTGTTCGGTTTGAATCTCCTGAGATCATTGGTACTACTGAGGAAGTTCAGAGGAGAAGAGGTGGTAAGAGGAAACCACAGAAGCAGTTTGGGGTTTATGAGCTGAGGAATATTCTGGTTTTAGACATGGAAGGTTCAATAGAGGATTCTCTGATGGCTGCAGACTACACCATTGTTGGTAGGGCGAGGGGAAAGAAATTCTCTCCAGTGGCCCTCCAGTCATGGGGGGAGGAACGCTTTAACAATGGCAACCCACTTCGTTTTGAAGCCAGCTGTCTAGTAAAAGGATGGTTTATGCTAAAATTTGAAGACAAGGCAGCTGCAGATTGGGTGTTGAGTAAAAACTGGTTTATTGGGAGGATACCAATCTTGCTGAAACGTTGGTCCCCCATGTTTGATGCTCTCAGGGAAAGTACAGACGTTTTTCCTGTTTGGGTTCGGGTGTCGGGCCTCCCTCCTTTTCTCTGGATAGAGGCGGTATTTCAAGCCATAGGAAATACATTGGGCACCTTTATGGAAGCGGACTTGTCGTTTAAGGAAACAAAGATAAAAACTATTGCCCGCATTTTGACAAATCTGGATACGAGCAGGGGATTGGCCAAATCAATCCCTCTTCAGTATAAGCATTATGTTTTCGATCAAATACTTGACTACGAACATCTGCCGTTTTGTTGTCATATGTGCCATGAATATGGCCATATTGCAAGTCAATGTCCGCTCCTCAGAAGGCGAAGGCATTTTCGAAGAGCACCATCTCCCAGATACCCAAGGAGCTATCAGCATCAAGATCCACAGGAGCAGGAAGCTCCAACAACTCAGCTTGAATCGGACCAAGAGGTTCGGGATGTACAAGCCGAGGTAGCAGAACCGGATTCTTGTTTACCTTCGGCGGCACAAGAGGATGTTCCTTTGTCGGATGATGTGGAGGTGGCAGCAGAATGGTGTTCTAATCCGGTTGCACATCCATGCGAGGAGTCCTCGGGTAAGTGCCAGCTACCACACTTTCTTTCAAAAAATGATCGGGTTTTAAATAATATGCTTTCGCAAAATAAACTTTCATCTCCTACTTCTTCACCGGAACCTCTCTCGGAGGAAGGAGCCTCCGTTGTCCCGACAAATGACCCTGAGTCTCAACCTGTGGAGGGTTTGATTCCTGACCTCAAATGTGACCATAATTGGCCTCCCCTCTCTCCCCCGATTCAGGCCACTCCATGTCCATATAACCTTCGGTCTATGGGGATTAAACTTGATCAGCTTGTATCTTATAGTGGTCTTGGACATCCTCCTTCTCAAGAAAATCAAAGGGGCAAACGAGGTAGAAAATCAAATATGTCAAAAGAAAAACTAAAAGCCAAATTTGATGTGGCGGATGGGAAGCAACACTCGATCCCTGGGGTACTTAGAGCAGTGCAGACCCTTGTTCAAGTTATAAAATGATTATTACTTCTTGGAACTGCAGAGGTTTGGCCAGTAAGCCAAAAAAACTGGCTTTAAAAGAGTGGCTCCAAAAAACAAATTCTGATATTATCTTCCTCCAAGAGACATTGGGAAAGGGCTCCAATGTGGAACAATTCTTGAACTCTTTGTTTCCTGGCTGGATCTTTCATGCTGTAGACTCGTCAGGTCACTCCGGAGGTCTAGCCATTGGCTACAAAGAAGGAAAAATCAAATGTTTAAACCAATGGGGTCTGAGGAATGCAATGGGTATGGAAATCAGGTCTCCAGATCTACCCTTATCTTTTCATATTGTTAACATTTATGGTCCATGTCAAGGAAGGGAAGCTTTCTGGCTGGAACTGTTTGCTAAAACTTTGATGAAAGCGCCTCTGATGGTGGTGGGTGGAGATTTAAATTTTTCCTTGGGCAGAACTGAAGCTTGGGGCCCCTCTGCTAGGGAGGATCCTTTAACGGAATTTTTTATACATTTCCTTCAAGCCCATAATCTGATAGACCCTTCCCCTACCTCTCTATCTCCTACCTGGAGAAATAGAAGATCTGGAGAGGATAGGATCGCTAAGAGGCTGGACTATTTTCTGATTTCTGAAGGCCTTATCAGATCAGTGCCTTTGTTTCGGCAATGGGTTGAGGCAACTGGTAACTCCGACCACTTCTCGATTTTCTTGGACCTGTCTTTCCCCCCACCTAAGCCTCCTGCTCCTTTTAAATTCAACTCCTCTTGGCTGGAAGAGCCCTCTTTTAACTCTCTTTTTAAATCTACTTGGATCTGCGCCAACAGGAATGCCTCAGAAAGTAAGAGCTTCTTATTTATGGAAAATTTAAAGCGTCTTAAGATTGCTACCAAGTCTTGGGCAAAAGAAAGACAGAAAAATCAAAATGAAGATTTGACCAAAATCAGAGAGGAGTTGAAGTCTTTGGAAAGTATGGAAGCAGATGGATACTCTACACAGTCATCCAAAGACAGAATTTTAAATCTTGAAAAATCCCACACCCAGATTCTTTTGGCAAAAGAAAAAGAATGGAGATTAAAAAGTCGAGCTACTTGGCTCAAAGCTGGGGATGAGAATACTCGTTTCTTCCATAATTATGCCAAAGGCAGAAAATCGTCAAATACCATCTGGAGTTTAAAGGATGAAGAAGGTAGGGAGCTCAAATCCTTTACTGAAATCTCGGGTTTGGGAATAAGACATTTCCAAAAAATCTTCTCGGACAATGGTGAATCCACAATTGCAGAAATCATAAAGACAGCTCAATGCTTTCCTAGATTCATTGAGGAAGGTATGAACGAAGATTTAACAGCTCCGGTTTCTAAGGATGAGGTTGAAGCTGCTATGAAATCTATGGGAAAGGATAAAAGTCCCGGTCCAGACGGATGGACTGTTGAACTCTTCCTACACTTTTTTTATTTAATTGGGTCAGAATTGGCTGATGTAGTGGAAGAGTCATGGTTGAGAGGAGAAATCTATAAACCTTTTAATGCAACTTTCATTGCTCTTATCCCAAAGAAAGATGCCCCAGAGTCTTTTGAAGATTTTAGGCCTATCTCTCTTTGCAATTGCATCTATAAAATCATTGCAAAGGTGATAGCATCCAGACTCGTCCCCTTTCTGTCCAGGAACCTCTCTATGGAGCAATTCGGGTTTCTAGAAGGCAGACAGATTCATGAGGCTATCGGGGTGGCTCAAGAGGTCATCCACAGTGTTAAGCAAAAGAAGAAAAAAGGGGTGATACTAAAAATTGATTTATCAAAGGCCTATGACCGTATCAATTGGCTGTACCTCAAGCTCCTGCTCACTCATTTGGGCTTTAATTTCTCCTTTATAAACTGGATCATGGGATGTATTTCAAATGTCAGCTTTGCGGTCTTGATCAATGGGGCAGCCACTCCTTTCTTTAAGAGTCAAAGGGGACTCCGGCAAGGTTGCCCCCTCTCCCCTCTCCTTTTCTTGCTGGTGGCAGAAGGGTTGAGTAGGCTGATCCACAATGCCAGAAGATCAAACAAGATAAAAGGTATAGAGGTTGCCATAAATCTCTATATTTCTCACCTTCTTTTTGTCGACGATATTTTAATTTTTTCAAATGGCTCTCATAATGAACTAAAGGAGCTTAGAGAAATTTTTGATCTTTTTATGAAAGCTACTGGTATGTTGATAAATTCTGGGAAATCTCAAGTATGTGTGGCAGGTTTTAATAGGAGGGAAAGCTCTGCAATGACTAATCTCTTTCCTTTCCATACTCAATCTTTGGACACCTCCTTTAAATACTTGGGTTTCTGGTTAAAACCAGATGCTTATAAAAAAAAGGACTGGAATTGGTTGATAGCTAAGATAGAGGCTAGAATCTCCCACTGGAGTTTCAGATGGCTCTCAAGAGCAGGTCGCCTGACACTGTTAAAATCTGTCTTGCTTGCTATTCCGGTGTATTGGGCTGCCCTGTCCTGGATCCCCAAGGGTGTTTTGGAAAAAATTCGAAGACTGTGTTGCAGATTTCTATGGGCTAGTTCAAGTGAAAACTCTGTTCTTCCATGGGTAGCATGGGAAAAGATTGCCAGACCAAAAGTGTGGGGTGGTTGGGGTATTAAACGGCTCCCGGATTTTAGTCTCTCTTTGGCCGCCAAGTCTGGTTGGAGACTATTATCGGTGGACAACCTATGGACAAGGGTGATAAAACGCAAATATATCGACCCGCTGCCCTTGGACTCATGGATCAGAAGTCAGGACAAGAAAACGAAACATTCCTCAATTATTTGGAAGGCCACGGTGGAGGCTTTCATTGTGATTGAAAAAGGTATTGCTTGGAAAGTTGGAGATGGTAAAAATGTTTGTATTGGTAGAGACCCTTGGGTGGGTTGTAACCATTCATATGCTCTTTCTCCTGGCATTTTAAGGCATTTATACCATAAAGGTATCTACACTTTAAATCAGGTGGAAAAAGTGGGCTTCTCTACCCTTTGGGGTCAGGCTTGGAAGAGTGCTGTAGAACTGGGCCTTGGTTTTAGATGGCACCATGAATGGTCCTCATTCATTGAAGAACTCCACAGATCAAACGTTAGGATTAATTCAGAACCTGATGTACTGTTGTGGGCGCATAGCAAATCAGGCAACTATTCTCCAAAAGAAGGTTACGCTTTTCTTATGGACCAGAAAGGTTGGCAAGAACTAGAGTGGTGGTCTAGTAAATTGTGGAAGCTCAAATGCCCTCTGAAATCAAGGGTGTTCCTTTGGTGTCTCCTAAAAAGAAAAGTTCCCACATGGGATATCCTTCAAAAAAGATATTTCATAGGACCTGGCAGATGTCCTCTATTCAAGGCGGCTGAAGAATCTATATATCATCTCTTTATTTCTTGCCCTATCTCGATTAATATCTGGGGGGAACTTTCTAAAATGCTCAATATCAGTGCCCAATGGGATCCTGTTTCGTTGGATGAGATCTGGAGGAAGTGGTGGTCTAGTCACCCTGAGAGCAATCTGAGGAACCTTCTCCCGATCTTCTTCTGGGGTGTGTGGTTGACCAGGAACAAATGCATTTTCCATGATTTGCCTTTCTCTCTGACTGTTGTGGCTTCAACTTGTGCTGCTATCTACTCCTCTCTCCCTCCCCCCGAGCCAAATATTGCCCCTTCCCGTGAAGCTCCTCTAATCATTAACGAAAACCTCCCTTGGGGCTTTTTTGATGGGGCATCACAACAGAACAGGGCTGGAGTAGGCATTTGTATTCATTTAAACAAAGAACACTCCCTTAAAGCAGCTATTGGCCTGGGTATGGGATCAAACAACTTTGCAGAACTGACGGCTCTCCGGTTTCTCATGTGTTGGTCCTTGCAAAAGAACATTTTTCGTATTCAAATCTATGGAGACTCCTTGAATGTTATAAATTGGGTGAATGGGAAATCCTCATGTCACAATCAGATCTTGAAGGTTGTTTTAGATGAAATCATGACATTAAAATCTCACTTTAACAGCATCTCTATCTGTCATATTTACAGGGAAAAAAATACAATTGCAGATCAGCTTTCTAAAACAAGCTTACAACAAGTTCTGGGCAGCTGGTCCATAGAGGAATCGAGACAGGGACAGTCTTCTCACTCTCAGCTCCCTCCTTTTGCTCCTCCAGTATGATGTTTTCCATCCATTCAGTGATTGCACTTGGGTCTATTGGCATCCGATTCCAGTTTATTTTACAGGTTTTTGTTTAAAGGCATCTTGGGCGCATCTTACTCGGCAACTGCATGACCGCTGTTTGGGTCGCCTCTATATATTTTTATTCTCAGGAACTGTTTGAACAGGTTATGTATACGTTTTTTGAAGGCTGTTTTCCTTCCTGGAAGGAGGCCTCTCTATTTTTGTATATCGTTCATGGTTTTATTCAGTGGAAGGGCTATATCTTCCCACGCATAACTGTACTTATGTTTTGCTTCGCGGCTCGGTGGTTACCCAAGCCCAACAACTGTTAAGTTTTTGAATAGTCTCTGATTCCTGTATAATGACTTCCCTCGGCTTTTATGGGAAGTCTTATCAGTTTACTTGACGCCCCTAGCTGGGATGGAGAAAATTGCTGAACTGTAAAACTTTTTTCTACTTCATGAATAAAAAGTTTTGATCTTTTCTTTCGGAAAAAAAAACCATCATAACTACACCATAAATTAAACTTTGAAAAATATAAGTATTTTTTTCTTTTAATATTTTCAATCTGTGTTGGGATCCTCAAAAACTTTTTTCCCCCTTTTCCACTAGCCAAAAATGGTTAGACTTGCTCAATGGCTACAAGAAACATGAATAAATATCACATTTAGAAAGTTCAATGGTTGTTGTTGTATATACCAATAACATAGCAAGCTCACACATTGGCATTATTGATAAAACCGGTCATTTCATTAAATTTTGATAAAACAACATTGTTATAGTATTGATCAATATAATTTATAATATTTAACAGTGCAAAAATAAATATTATAAATAGTTTTCTCATTATATCTAAATATTGTTGCTATTTTCATGCATGATTTTTAAATAAGTGTAGTAATTTCTTATTGTTAAACTTTGCAAAAAAATCATTCATAATTAAAATCTTTACAAATATTCGATACTTAAGTAAATAATATATTTCTATTAGTGACTTCCCATCATAAGTTAAGTCTTTAAATAAGGAAAAAAACATAAATGAGAGGTAAATAAAAAGATGAAACATGAACGAGAGGTATCAAAATAATGTTGGAAGGGTCTCGATCCTGAGACCTGTGGAGAAAAGTAATAACCTGAATCATGAGCACATTCATCATCATCATGAAGGGGAAAAAATTAGAAGCTCTATGTCAAAATCCATAGAGGGTTGTCAGTGTGGGGAAGTGAACATGAAGGTAAAGCCACAAGAGGACGAAGTCAAGAGGATGAAGTCAACTATGCGAACATGAAGAACAAGACACAAGAGGACAAAAGTGCTACTTTAATTATCGCTAATTAATTCTTTAAAATAGTGGTTAATATATTATTGAAGCTACTAGTTGTGTTAGTGCTAGCTTTTGGTCTTCTATATGAAATGACGCTTATAGATACAAAAGTGCTACTTTAATTATCACTCATTAATTGTTTAAGGTTGTGCGGAGTGTAGAATAATATCACAATGAGAATTATTTTTGATCCACATTTTTTATAGAAATTGATAAAATTTATTAATAAAAAATTTTGATTTGGTCATAAAGTTAAAGTTAAATTTTCTTTGCTCATAGCAATGTTTTATTGTGCAGATTCACTACACTTAAGAAGCTTCCTCCGCACAATAAAACATTACAGTGCAGAATGAAACATTGATCCCTTTTCATTGCATGCATTCAATAAATGATTATGACCACAAAAATTTGTGTATTCTCCACGTGAATTTTGAAAAGTTAAATATTAATTATTAAACAAATATTTAAAACTTTGATAGCTTTTTATATGTGTGCAGAGGGAATATGTATATACACAGTCTAGCATGAGTTCTTTAAATTCTTATTTTCTTTAAGAAAATAAAATGTACACCTGTATAACTAAATTAATTATGAAGACTAATTTAGCATTAACTATTGCAAAAATGAAATATGAAGTTTTTCATAATGCTTTGAAAAATAAAACCCACAATTTAATGTACTATGAGATCATATTTTCAACTTTAGCAAAATAATTTATTGTATCATAAGTCTTTGTTGTTTTTAGAAATTGATAAAATTTATTATTAAATAAATTTGATTTGGTCATAGTCAATGTTTCATTGTGTAGATCTTTCCTTGTGGGAAGCTTTCACCATGAGGAGGAAGCTTCCTCTGCACAATGAAAACACATTGATCCTCACAACTCTTAGTTGAAAATTCATCGATCCTGGCAAATCTGGCTTCCTTGGAGGCATTCATAAATGACATTGAATTTGCTTTCAAACTAATATTAATTTTTTTAGCAATTGATAAATTTATTATTAAGTAAATTTCATTTGGTTATAAAGTTGAATTAATTTAATTTATATTTATGATTTTTAGGTTTATTATTTTTTAGTGAAAGCTATATTAATTGTTTTTAGTCATTGATAAAATTTATTATTAAATAAATTTGATTTGGTCATAAAGTTAAATTAGTTTAATATATATTTATGATTTTAAGGTTTATATTTTTTAATGAAAGTTTTCATTGTGTGAAGGATAAAATTTATTATTAAATAAATATGATTTGGTCATAAAGTTAAATTAGTTTAATTTATATTTATGATTTTTAGGCTTATAGTTTTTTAAGTGTAGATTTCCTTGTGTAGAGCTTTCGTTGTGCAGAAGAATCTTACTTTGCACAATGAAAGCTTTCATTGTAACCTCCATACAAGGAAGCTTCGCACACTAAAACATTGATCCCTGCAACTTTGGCTTACCCCTATGCATTCATAAATGACACTTTGGCTTACCCCTATGCATTCATAAATGATATTGAATTTGCTTTTATAATAATATTAATTGTTTTTAACAATTGATAAAATTTATTATTAAATAAATTTGATTTGATCATAAATTTAAATTAATTTAATTTATATTTATGATTTTTAGGTTTATAGTTTTTTAAGCAGAGCTTTTTCACAATGCCAGGAAGCTTCCTATGCACGATGAAAGCTTTCATTGTAAGCTCTTTATAGTGAAATATTAACCCCTGCAATTATGGCTTCTCTGCATGCATTTATGAATGATACTTAATTTGTTTTCATAATAATATTATTTGTTTTTAGCAATTGATAAAATTTATTATTAAATAAATTTGATTTGGTCATAAAGTTAAATTATTTTAATTTATATTTATGATGGTTAGATTTATAGTTTTTTAATGAACGTTTTCATTGTGTGAATGAAGCTTCATCTTCACAATAAACTTCTTCAAATTAAAACAAAGATAATCTTGCTCCACACAAGGAAGCTCCATAGAATGAAACATTGATCATTGCATGCATTCATAAATGACATTGAATTTTCTTTCATAATAATATTAATTATTTTTAGCAATTGATAAAATTTATTATTAAATAAAATTGGTTTGGTCAGAAAGTTAATTTAATTTAATTTATATTTATGAGTTTTAAGTTTATAGTTTTTAAGTCGAGATTTCCTTGTGCGAAGCTTTTACCTTTGCACAATGAAAACTTTCATTGTAAGCTCCACACAATGAAACACTGATTCTTGATCCTTGCAACTTTGGCTTCCCTAATTTTCTTTCATAATAATATTAATTGTTTTTAGCAATTGATAAAATTTAATTTTAAATAAAATTGATTTGGTCATAAATTTAAGTTAATTTAATTTATATTTATGATTTTTAGGTTTACAGTTTTTTAATGAAAATTTTCATTATGTGGAGAAAGCTTGCCACAATGAAAGATTTCATTAGAAGATATGCACAAGGAAAGCTTCATATAATGAAATTATTCAAATTAAAACAAAGATAAGTTTTATTAACACAAGAAAAACTACACACAATGGAACAAACTGCTATAATTATGGTTCTCAGTTTGTTGGGTGAAAGCTTCTTCTTCCTCAACACTCCGCACAATGTATCAACTTTATGAAGATTTTTTCAGCTACTTCCCCACCTATCTAAAGGACATACAACCACATCAGTTCTAACATACCTATAGGACATACAACCACGCCAATTCGAACATCATTGGGCATAGTAATAACATAACAGTGTCTGTGTCATAACACTCGCCGATAGAATGGACACTCACAAAAATAGCCTTTTTAATTTTAAAATCAATGGTCAAGAATTAACAAATATGAAAATAAAAATAAAAATCCACTAGGAGAATTATGTCCCATCACAACTCTCGCTCGACCAATAAAAAATTAGAAATAAAATTTCGAGAAAATTAGAAAATTATTTAGAATTTACGAGAAACTAGGAATGTTCAACATTTTCTCGAAACTTTGGTTAAAATTGCAAAAATTCAACAAAATAATGGGAAGTATACGCACTTTGACTGTGAGGCAAATGTCATAGTTCCTGGCAAGGTAGGGACTACAAACTTATAAATCATTGTTGACCAATTCTATGGTCATGGGAAAAAGACATCATTGAAGAGATATATGGAGATAGGTACAAACCATTGTAAAACATTTATATGATAGGATTTCGAGAATCATTACATAAAATATTTAGATGGTAAGGAAAAGTTGTGATTAAAGATACCCAACACTATAAGAGGTACATTGTATTTAATTTCATCTTAAATAGTGTTAATTAGCTTTTGTATATAAAAATAAGAGATCAATTAATTAATTAGTAAGCTTTTTAATCATAGAAAGGGAGGGGGAGATAGGGCTTCAAGGATGGCGAGAATCTAGCTGACTGTAGGTGGTTAAACAATGAAGCTTGGAACGTGGAAGTTTTCTAAAGTAGGGTTGCTTTACTCTTCCTTAGCTTTCAACCTTTTTACATTTTTTAACAAGGAGTTTGCAGTTGGCTATAGTCTCGGTCAAATAATTGTGGACAACTGGAGGTTCTCTTAGTTAGTATGTCACTGAATCGTGATGTCGCATCCAGTCCTAAAGGATAATGGAGATACACAGCTGGTTGATTATGAGTTGAAAGTCTCCCCTTTCATACATATTTTATCGAATTTTTCACCATGAAAATAACTGGCCCATAAGCTAGGGCTTGGTCAATCTCTCAAGTTGTTTGTCGCTTTAACACTACAACTATGGCTAAGGTTTGTGGCTTGGGGGTAAACTTGGATGATACCTATATTTCTAAGAATAGGCTCAGAACCAACTCCATGGAGGTGTCAAGTTAGGGGTCTGAGGGTTGGAGTCTAGGCTCCCTTAGTCAATTATGGGGGTTGAGGGTCACAAGTTCACAGACGATATCAGAGTTCTTCCCAAGCAATGTGAATCCGGTGACTATGGATCTAAGAGAGGCTCTGGATTTTGTTAGAGAATGTTTTGGAACCAGTGAAGGTCGTTTTAGCACAAAGGAAATTCCAGCTATGGTCCTGACATTAGATTTCAACCCACTACAATTCCTGAACTATCTCAGGTTCGGGAATAAAGAAGTTTTAGAGGGTCACAATTCATTTCCATAGGAGGGTGGTCAAATCCACAAATTTTTTGGCATGCTTTAGCTCTGGGGGGAATTTAAGCAAGAAATCGGATCAAAATAAAGAGGGTTCGCAAAAGAAGTCACATTGCATAAGAAAAGCTAAGCATGCCAAAATGTCTATGGTTCTAGGGGTGGATGTTAAAATCCAAAGGGAAACTGAACTCACCACAAAATCCCTGGTTAGGTGTGTCCAGGGGCAAAGATTTGGTCTACGAATACTAAAATATTGGATTTTCCATGGTGTGTCTACTCTAACCAAATTTCCTCTGGAGTCCATGCTACTAGCTAAAGGATGGATACATCTAAAATTTCCTAAGCTTGAGGATGCAAGAAGGGTCATTCAAAATGCATAGCATATTGATTCCTACCCTTCGCTCTTTCAATTCTGGTCTCCTTTGTTTGATGCTAAAAGGGAAAGGTCAAATGTGGTGCCGATATGGGTGCATCTTCTAAAGCTTCCCTTATATTTATAGGATGATAGGATTTTTGAGTTCATTGGAAATTCGATTGACACTTACCTTGGCCATGAAACTTCCTATTTATTAATGGTACAAATGACAATGGCTAGATTATTGAACAAATTGGACCTAAGAGGCGGACTACCTGAAGACATCGACCTTGGAGGAGGGGAGAATGATACTCAATCCTTGGACTATGAAGGAATTCACTATAGATGCAAAAGGTGTCATCAATATGGCCATTTATTCAAAAATTGTGATCTCCAACAAAATATTGAGGACTCTAATGAGGATTATTGTAGGGAGGGTTCATTTCCACAAAGTAGAGAACCTAAGTCACATGGGGAAGGCATTGGTTATGTGCCAAATACTACAGAGATGGACATAATCCTTCGAGGTCCAAGGAAAACATGAACATGGATGAGAGGCCTCCAAAACCATCTAAATTTCTTTCGATAGGTACCTCTAATATGTCCTCTCCTATGGTTTCTTCTGCTGCTTCAATTTGTCTTGAATGTTCTATTTATGAAATATTTGGGGATATGACGTCTTTTCCTACTTCTTCTCCTGTATGTAAGCCTTCCTCCCTTTCCCTTATCTTGTCCTAGATCCCATGTTCTTACCCTATGTCAAAATGTGATTTCTCCTCCCCGTCGACATCCGAGTCTATATCTAGTTCAATTTTTTCGAGTGGGAGGGCCTCCTTTTATAATATTCATCCTCAGTTGAACGATCCCCGAAAGGGTTGCTTAGATCAAGGTCTTGGAAAAATATTTCTTCCTAGTACTAAGGGCAGGGGGCGAGGCACAAAATGTAATCTGAGAAAAGCCAAAGAATAAGCCAAGGTTGACTTGGCTGCAAGAATAAAATATTCTATACAAAGGGCTCTTAGAGCAAGGTTAGCCTCGATGGGTATGTCTAAATGAAAATAATGTCATTCAATTGTAGGAGTCTTGCAAGTTCCCTCAAAATAATTTCCTTAAAAAGGTTGATTGAGACTAACAACATGGAGATTATTTTTATTCAAGAAATGCTCAGAGAGGGAGTCAACTTCATTAAGTGTCTTGAAGGTATCTTAGAGGGATGGAATTTTTTGGGCTCTAATGCCATTGGTTGTTTTGGTGTTATGGTGGTGGGTTGGAATTTCTTATGCATAAAAGTCTTATACTTGTAAAGTATCTCTTTGGGCTTGGGTCTCAAGGTCTTCTCTGCGGAGTCTGGAAACACTCGCACACTCTTAAATTTATATGGCCCTTCCCAAAATTGAATTTTTTTTTTGGGAGCTTTTCTTTTCAAAATCCTTATTAACATATTCCTCGTTAATTATGGGAGGATATTTAAACTTCTCTTTGGGAGATCCCGAATTTTTCGGAGAAAAGGTCATTCCAATTCACTTGGATGATTATTTCTTGAGCAAACTTGATGGATGTAACCTTGTTGATGTGAAGCATGTAAAACTTAGGCCTACTTGGAGGAATAAAAGGATTCGCCCTTATCGGGTGGCTAAAAGACTTGATCGGTTCCTTCTTGTGGAGGAATCGATAACTCATTTTACACTCATTAAACAATGGGAATGGATTAGTGGCAACTCAAACCACTCTCTGATTTTCTAGAAATTGAAAGGGGCCTCTCTGAAACCTGCTAACCACTTCAAAATGAATTCAAATTGGTTTAAAGAGGAATATTGTGTTGCACTAGTCCAAGCTCGTCAGGGGCTCTATGACCCTCCAATAGGCCTATCAACTTCTTAACAATTTGAAGAGAATCTAAAATGTATTAAGCAAAAACCAAAAGATTGGGATAAAAACAAGAAGTCGGTGGAATATCAAGAACTTATGGAGATTGAAAATTAGTTGCAAGCCATTGTAGCTAAGGCTGGGGAAGTTTGTGTTTCTATGGAGTCTAGAGAAGCCCTTTTTCATATTGGAAAAATAGATAAAAATATTTTAGAAGATAGAGAGGCAGAGTGGAGACTCAAACATAGGGATATTTGGCTTGACTCTAGAGATGACAAAACAAAGTTTTTTTAGGCATATGCAAAGGGTAGAAAGATGGAGAACCCCATAAGGAACCTTAGAGTTCAGGATGGCAGGGAGGTTTCTTTCTTCCACGGCTTAGTTGATATGGTAAAGAGGCATTTTGAAACTCTTTTCAAAGCCTAAGAGGAAATTTCAACTGTAGAAGTTATTCATATTTATCACCCCTTCCAAAGTTTTGTGGATGGGGAGGATAATAAGAAGCTTATGGTAGAAGTAGTTGAGGAGGAGCTTATGGTAGAAGGAGCTTATGGAATTCCTTTTGGGGCTCTCTGAAATTGTAGGAAATGACTTGTTGGGGGTTGTTGAAGAGTCCAAAAGGGAGAGGAAAATGTTACTAGCCTTTAAATCTAAATTTATGGACCTAATCCAAAAGGTGGAATCCCCATTTTCTTAAAGGAATTTAGGCCTGTCTTGCTATGCAATGCCATATACAAGGTAATAGCCAACATTATTTCCTTAGGGATTACACCCATCCTCTCATCCTTTATCTCAAAGGAGTAGTTTATATTTCTTGAAGGGAATAAAATCCATGAGGTGATAGGGGTGGCACAAGAAGGCCTCCATATTCTAAAAACCATGAATCTTAAGGGAGTCATGATCAAAATTGATTTATGCAAATCCTATGATAGAGTAATCTAGAACTATTTAAGGTTTCTTCTCACTCATGTGGGGTTCTGTATGGATTTCATAGCATGGGTTTAGTTGCATTCAAATTTTCTCTTTTATTGTTTTGATCAATGGAGTAACACCCCCCCCCACTTCTTCCATGCCTAAATATGCCTTCATCAGGGATGCCCTCTATCCCCTTTATTATTTTTAATAGAAAAGGTGTATAAATTAATAGAAATTTTCTACTACTGATGAATTCGAATTGAAAACAAGATATTACAAATTTCCTCTATAATTATGTAGAATGGAAAACACAATTTAGAAACACATGCAATGACATGCAACCATCAAAACCACAAGAACACAATGATTTATAGGGGAACCCAACTAGGAAAACCCCTCCACTACTTGTCAGTAATCAAATGAGAATGAGAAACTATTACAATGTACTGCTTCAATATTGAAAGGCACCCTACACTGTAAACCTGTTCTCCTGGCAACTATCATAATCTAGCAAACACTTAGCTGATTCAAGGCTCCAACTTCCCCCTATTTTCTTTCACAATTAAGGAGAAAGGGAGCTCCTAAAGAATAGAGGAATTCCTTATTTCCTTGCACAGTTTCGAAGGACTTGATCACCTGCTTAATTTGCAAGCTTGTACACTCAGCTAATGTACAATTGATGATTACAATGTGCTTTTTCCTCCAATCTAGCTAGACAATTCAAATTCGATGCATGTTTGGGCTATTTCTAGCTGATTAACTAGTTTAACTGAAATATCACTGAGTTAACAACAATTCTACTACTCAATTTATCTTTAACTGATCTGAACTTAAAAAAGAATGCAACAAATTACATATATAACCATTAATACAGAGATGCAGCAAAAATAACACATCATTTCATTAATATTAAATACTAAAATATGCCTACAAACAAAATGGAAATAAAACTTGCTCGGGCGATGGTAGCTTATCTCTGAGAAGAGATATGGTGGCTACATGCCTCTACACTGTGTTACAATGAGGCTCAAGGGCCTATTAATTATTTAAAAGCAAGGGAAATCCCTAAAAAACAAAACCCTAACCCCAAGAGATGGAACGCCAAGAGTTTGTGGGCCCCATTGGGGTTAGTTGGGCAACCAATTTATCGTGTATGCAACTTGGTCATATTATCTCCGTTTGGAGCATACGATACCTTGTTGGAAAGGTATCTTTGAGTAATAAAGGATTTTTGGTAGCCTTTTGTCAACAATGGCATAGGCCTACTACAAACCTCAAAAAAATGTAATTCAAGGGGTCAAAACTGCTCCGAAAGTTTAGGACTCGAAAAAACTGCTAAAAATAGTAAATGTTGTAATAAAAAAGGAAACTTATGAAACCAACTAGAGGTATAGGTGGAATAGGTAGGTGGCCACCAATATCCACCTAGATTATTCCTCCCTCCTTAGGAAGTAATGGTCTGCATTGCATGCGGAGCCTCCATGAGGTGAGGAAATTTCTGTTCAACCCGGTCCCTAGTGAACCACTTGCCCTAATGAAGGAGTTGGCCTGCTTTGACAACTCGATATAGCTGGATCCTCTGTTGGTGATTTTCCTTGATTTTCGTGTCCATGATTATATTATTTGTTGTCCATTCCATGTAGTCTACGTATTTCTCTGTTGGTGTGAGTTGTTCTGCAATGTCGGATGTGTCAAAGAATGGTGGAAAGTATGGCTGAAGGCGGTCTACATTGAAGACTAGGTGCATACCAAGGAAAGGTGGAATATTGAGCTCAAAGGAATTGTCCCCTACAACCTTGGTGATGGTGTATGGCCCACATTAGAGCGATCAAAGCTTGTGGTGGGGTCCAACGAGGTGCTCCTTCTGTAAATGTAGCCAAACTTTGTCACCCACATGGAACTAGTGCGGCACCCGATGTTGATCATTGCACTGCTTGTACTTAGAATTGGCTTTGTCCAATATATCATGGACTTGTTGATAGAGGTGCTGAATTCACTCAATGAAGTTGTTAGCCCTGTTGGCTTTGGACTAGATGTGAGATGAATTTTCCTAAGTTGATGCAAATGATATGGTCACATCAATGGGACATAATGGCTGAAATCCTAGCCCTACTTGAAAGCAGTTGTAGCCCACTGAGCTATGGAGAGATCTGTTGTAGCTATGCTAGACATAGGGGATATTTTCATCCCATGTGTGTGGATACTTTGAGTTGTACATGTGAATAATGTGTACAATCATCCGATTGACAACCTCTATTTGACCATCAGTTTGGGGGTGGAAAGTCGTGGACTTAGTAAGTTTGGTATCCAACATCGACCAGAGACTTGACCAAAATGCACTTAGGAATATGTTGTCCTAATCTGAGACAATGGAATGTGGGATCCCAAAGTGTACCCACACTCACTCAAAGAAGAGCTTAGCAGTGGTCTTTGTTGTGATACTCTTCTTGCAGGCCGCTATAATTTCCATCTTAGAGAATCTGTTAATGACCATGAAAACACAATCGTTGTCGCACTTAGTAGAAGGAAGGCCCGACATGTAATCCATGGATATGGATTCCCAAGGTCGACTAGGATTAGGCAGAGGAGTATATAGGCCTTGCTTCTTGATGGCTGGTTTGGAAATGGTGCAGGCAGTACAGGATCGAATGTACTTTCCAAAGTCCTAACAAATGTTCAGCCAATAAAAATACTTTTGTAGTACTGCCACTATTTTCTCTACTCTGAAATGTCCAGCAACCCGACTGTATTGCGCATCCCAAATCATATTATCACACTTTCTTGAAGGAACACAGATGTGTCTTAGGTGGCATAATAGTGCATCATGGAGGTGAAAGTTTGGAACTTTCTTACCTTCCAGGAGTTTCTGGTATGTGTTGTTTAATTATGGATCACTCTTGTAAAGATGCATCCACCCCAAAGTCTTGTGCCCACAGGAGTCGAGCACAATGATCAAAGCCATGAATGGTGGTCAAATGAGGCAGTATGCAACATTATTAGTGTTTCTCTTCTTGTACGTAATGTTCAAATGGAACTATTGCAGGTATGTGGACCATTTCTGATGGAGATCATTATGCAACTTCCCTTGTGTCTGTATGAACTGCAAGGTTCGGTGGTCTGTGTGGATGATTGTTTCCTTCCTCAGATTGTAATGCTTGCATTGACGGTAGGCTTGCACAATGGACTACATTTATTTGTCATAGGTGGGATACTTTCATACTGTGTGTTAAAGTGTCTCAATGTAGTAAGCCACTGGAAGCCCCTGCTGAGTAAGAACTGCACCAATAACATAGTCGAAGGCATTTGTCTCAATCTCAAATGGTTGTTGTAGGTCTGGTAATGTGAGCACTGGTGTAGAGAAGAGGCAATGCTTCAACTCAACAAAATCCTTTTGTTGGGTTTCAAACAAAAAGAAATTTTCTTTCGCTCTGCCCTTGGTGACTTGACCTAAAGGCCAATTGATATGAGAGAACCCCAACACCAACATGTGGTAGAAATTGGTAAGACCCAGAGGAGCTTTGTTAGAGTGGTTGGGGTTGGCTAATCCCTAATTACTTGTATCTTGATGGGATCCACATTCACACCCTGCTCATCAATAATGTACCCTAGATATTGAACCTGGGTCATGCCAAAAGTGCATTTCTCCAAATTGGCACACAACTTGTGTTGTCGCAAGATTTGGAGGACCTATCGAATATGGTGGAGGTGTTCTTCCAAAATCTAGCTGAAGATCAATATGTCATATAAATACACCACTATGAATGCATTGGCGAATGGTCTCAAGATGTCGTCCATCAATCTCATGAAGGTTTTAGGGGCATTCGTCAACCCGAAAGGCATGACCAACCATTCAAAAAGAAACTCCTTGGATTTGAAGTTAGTCTTCCACACATCAGAGGGTTTGATAGGAACTTGGTGATAACCCGAATTCAAATCAATCTTGCTGAAATTTTTGGCCCCCTTGAGCTAGTCCAGAAGGTCATCAATCCATGGGATTGGGTACCTATTCCATACAGTGATCTTGTTCAATGCCCAACATTCAATACAGAGTCTCCAGGTCCCATCCTACTTCTGTACCAATACAATCAAGCTCCCACAAGGTGATGAGCTTGGCCTAGTGTGCCCTTTCTATTGTTGAAAATAATATTGAGAGGGGGGGGGGGGAATCAGTATTATCAGAATAATTATTCTTTTTCAAAACAACTGATATACGCTACTTCAATTTAATAAACCTGCGTATGTACGCGATTATGCAGAAGGAAACCCGCGTATACAGAACATGCTTTTACTTTACTTAATCTTTCTAATGATGATTGTTAGTCAGTGATGCAGAATCAAATAACAGTATCCAGAGACAGTAAAACAGAGCAGAAAGAAAATCAGACACAAGAACACAAGATATAAGGTGGAAACCCAATGTGGGTGAAAACCACCTGCTGCAATTCGTCTCTATCTTCCTTTTAAATTAGAAAACTTCTTTTACAATGTACTGGTGCAATCTTTTTACCAGTACGCAGGCTGCAACCTGCAGAGAGATACAAATCTCTCTCGTTCTCCAGTTTCTCCTGGAAGGGAGCAACAACCCCCTTTAGCTTTTGCACTAGCCAAGATACTAGTACGTAGGAGCTGGCCTACAGAAGGCTACAACCTTCTCTTTCTTCCAGGAATCACTTTTCATCAATTTTCAAACTGGATCCATGAACAT
>APFE030279484.1:96653-113149 GCA_000404065.3 Pinus taeda
TCACCATCCAATATACTAGCTCTAGCACTTTATCAGATCTTCAATAATAATCCAGATGGTAATTTGTCACAAGATCTCCTTCCTCTTTTATAGTCCTAGGCCTTCCTCAATACCATGGTTCAAAACCATAACATTTCAATACCATGAACCCAAAACAATGGATCGACACAATTGACGAGACACCATGGTCCAAAACATAGGTTCAAGTTCCAAGATCTAACTGCCATGGACCAAAAGAATGATCACCAACATATACGCGTTTTTGTAAAGTATACCCTGCGTGTATACGCGCCTTCGTCTAGATGAACCTGCGTATATGTCTTTTTCTATTTTCTGAGCTCCTGAACTGAGATCTGTTACCAAAGAAGGTTGCCATCAAGGACAACACCTGTGCCATAGCTCCAAACCTGTGCCATAATTCCAACAATAACATCTCTTGAATCTGCCTCTTGATCTCATCATTATCTAGAATCGAGCATTGATTCCTCGAGCATTTGAGGAGTGAAAATGTAATATTTTCCTTATTGGAAAAGTTATGAACTGAAAAATATCCATCCAACATATTTAATTACCTATCTACCACATATGCATCTATTTGACCTTCAAATATAGGAATGTCAAAGTTGACTTGTACCTTAAAGGAAGTGGCGCCTCCAAAGTGGTTGTTGGATGACGATATGTCTCCTATGAGTAGTCGCTAAAGGATCTGGGCAAAGTTATCCATCATTTCGTTCCTCTTTTGCTTGAGGGCTTCCCCAAGCAATATTTATATTCTTCCGTTGTGGGAGGCCATTAGGTTTTGCAAGGCCGGTCTTACAAAGGTTCAACCAGTTTGATCCCTAACTCCTTATACCCTGACCTCATTGGGGACATGCAAATAAAAACAAATAAAGAGAAGAATGCCCTGATACCATTGATCTAGGAATACAACAACACAACAAAATATAGATACAAACATAAACATCGAGATGTAGTAGAAATAAAACTGCATTTCATTAATATCAAAGAACTGAAATATGCTTATATACAAAATGGAAATAAACTAGCTCGAGCAATTGTAGCTTATCTCTAAGAAGATATGTGTTCGCTATATGCCTCTGAGTTGTGTTACAATGAGGTTCAGTGGCCTTCTTATCATTTATAAACAATGAGAAACCCTAAACATAAAAGAACCTAACCCTAGGAGATGAAGCGCCAAAATCTTGTGGGCCCCTTTGGGGTAACTTGGAACATCAACTTCCCGAGGTCATAACTTGGGCATACAATCTCTGTTTGGCTATCATAATAACTCGTTTCAATATCTTGAAGAAGAGGCCAAAAAATATCAAGTGAATTTAGTTGACACTTTTTCGGTATCTCAATTTTCCCTAAAAATGCATTTTAGTCCCTCAAAATAGCTCCAGAAGTTTAGGACCCAAAAAACTGCGAAAAATAGTAAGTTTTGCTACAATGAAGGAAATTGAAAAGAAGTAATAATAGGTGTCCAAGTGGAATAGGCGAGTGGCTACCAATATCCAACTAGATCAGTCCCGCCGAGCGATTTCAACTCCTGCGATGCCAATATAATAATAACATATTGCAGTTGGGGCCTGGTTGACCGAGTTTGAACACTGGCCAACCGACTATTATTTTTTGAATTTAAATTATGAATCATGCCAAGTTTTGCCACCAAATTTTTAGGGGTCGTTGGAAAAACTAAGTAAGCGATAATTTGGTCTCTTCCATCACCGCAAAGGTCCAAAAAGAGGCCTCATTAATAAAACCAGTCGGCTTCCAGCTAGGCGCCACATGGTGGATCTTGATTCATTTGTACTTTTGACTAGGCTATTGATTGTGCTCTTGACGTCACCTGCCACGTGGCTTTCCCTGCTTAGATTACTACTGATTGTACCACCATGTCACCTTTCTAATCTCAAGATCTATACAATTGACGTCAACATCCATATTGTTGACGTCAGCTGCCACGTGGTAGCCTATGGGCCTTGCTTGTAAAAAAATTAGTTGTTTCATGAAAACTTCAATGGGCCATAACTTTTTCATAATGTTTCGGATTGAGGTGGTGTTCACATCGTTGGATTTAGAACGAAGAACTCTTCGATTTGAGATAGGTTTTGCCGAGTTTTGAGGAATTCTAAATTTGGCCTTTTAGGATCCTCCTATATCATTGCTCCCCACTTAGGAGATTTTGGTCCTCCAAAAGCATAAACACAATCTACAATCTACTGTACTTCCTCATATCCACACTTCCTTCTCCTTCACGTTTTTACATCATATCCATAAGTGATGAATTGACATCTGCATTCTATGCACACTTGTAGTACATCTTTGTAAAATACATGTTCTTTTACAAGACCAATCATGACCCAAGAAAATCCCATACTTTCCAAGAGTTTATAAGACACTCATTGGTCAAGTTTACATCAGAATCATGACATAAGCCAAACCCAAGCTATCAACAAAAATGCCAAAAATATAACTATGTTGTTTTCATGAGTTATGGAAAACACTTCATCACTTTTACAAACATTTCACAACATCTTATTTACAAAATGTGGCCATGTTCAAATACTTAAAAATGATACCCATTTCTTACCCAACCAGGTGAATTTGTTCTCTTCTTGTGGTTGGATTTATTTTTGAACAACTTCACTGACTAGTCCTTCTTCCTTCACATGTTCTTTTTGGTCATGGAGTACCCGATATGTGGTACTCTCATGTCTATCCTTGTTGCCATGACTACAATAGTCCTTCCTCCTCAAAAATTTCCAGACCTTCTTTGAATGCATGTTTTTGGTGCGTCCCTAATGAGGAGAACTTCTTGTGGAATCTTCACTATCATTGGAATATTGTGATGTTCTTTCAACATTTTCCATTGATCGATCACTCATTATCTTGGAGAAATCTCCAACCTCCTTTCTGGTATAACCAATTCCTACATAGCGAGGCAATTCCTCCATTTTGATGGGATTCACAATGCGATGACCATTAATGCCAAGGCCCTTTCCTTGGTACCCCATTTTATTCACCAACTTGGAACCAATTCCTGTAGAATGTTTCTCAAAAGGAGTGAAATCATCAGAAAAAAGAGAACATTAAATGGAAAATCACTTTTTACCTCAGGTGTTAGATTGTCACATTGCAACTTTTCCAAGGCCTCCTCCTTGGCTTGTAACTGATGTTGCAAATTTTGTTTCCCCTCTTCTGCTTCTTATAGGAATCTTCTTAGTTCAAAATTCTTTACTTGAATGCTTTGGTTGATCTCCTCAATTTCCTAGAGCCATGCATTTTTTGGTGCTCTCTTCATCTTTGGCGCAAAATCTGCTACAATCTTCGTCTCATCACTTGAATCAAAACCCTAGTCAATATGTCCATCACCTACAATCCCATGAGCTGTGATATTCATCTCATCACCTGTGTCATATCCCAAGTCAATTGGCCAAACACTTGTAAATCCTATAGCTGTGATCTTCTCTTCATCCTCTGGTTCAGATTCTTGGTCTTGTTGCACAGTAGCAACCATCTTCTACTTTTATTTTTTTCCATTCCTCTTTGGCCTCAATTATGGATGTAGCTTCCAAAAATGCTTCTCCTCATGCCCTTATTTCTCACAATGAGTACAAGAGGGATTTGATTCCTTTTTCCTTGTTGTTTTTGCCTTCTTTTGATAGTTCCCGCGGTCATATTTTTCCCTTCTTTCAAGATGAATGGATTTCACATTAGCCGCATCTATAGTAGTAGGCTCAAACAACAATAAATAATTCCTAATATAGCTATGTAATGCACCAATATACTTTGTTATAGTCTCATGTAAATCTAAATTATTCTATGAAACTTTTCACACTTTGGCCCTTAACTTGCCTCAATTATTACCATTCCATTAAGTCCTTTTTTCAATAGCCCAAAGGATAGAATTGATCTTTCAATGCAGAAACAAAATCAAAACAGGAGGAGAGGAGTTTACCCACACTTTTACTGCCTTTTTGAAGCTTGCTCTCCAACTAGATGAGAGCGGTGCCACTCAACTAAAGAGATGCTAATTAGATCTTGGCCTCATCTTCCTCGATCTGTCGTATCCAGCAATACACTTCAATATGCTTGACCCAATTGTATAACTTCTTTGCACTATATTCTCCATTATATATGGGAAAATCAAACTTTATATCAAGCTTAAAAAAATCATTTTTAGAAGCATTCTTATGATTCCTGTTAGAATGATGAGAAGAGGAAGACGAAGAAATTTCACTAGAGGATGGATATGAGGGTTAAAGAGGCTCCCCTCTTTCTCGTTGATTTACCGAGGCATGATCATCTAATTTTTTTCTTCTCCTTATTTTCCATTGTCTTCTCATACTTCACAAACATTTTGTAAAATTTGTTTAACATGTTGTAAAAGGCCTTGTGAAAGTTTCACTCTTCCTCCAACCGAGCATCTTCATCTACCATTTTCCTTTTTTGTGTTGCACACCTTGCCTCTGGATCAAAGGATTTATGTTTACCTTCAACCTTTTGGAGTTTTTCCCTGGTTATCATACACTTGGAATTCATATAAACAAAAGACCCACTTTGATACCAAACTTGATCCAAACATTTTTACTTCATTGATGCATACATAATTGAAATTAAAATAACATGTAACCATAAATGAATACACATAAAAGAAGTAAAAATTTAAAATGCAACCATAAATGTAGACACACAAAAGTTGATAACGGAGTTCACTCAGTGTGGGGAGACATATTTCATTAATATTTAGCGAAACAAAATGAATACAATTTAAAATTACACCTTATACCTCCACTTCCGAGAATGACCTAAAAACGCATAGCTCTACTGAAGAAATTGACTGCACGGTTGGATTCGTGGTGAAATTTCATGAAATTTGACTATAAATTGGCCTGGTTCTATCACTGTGAACTTGGAGCCTCTAGGGAATCTCAAAGATTCCCTGTAGATTCTCTATGGAATATTCTAGGGAATATTCCCTTAGAATATTTTCTTGAAAATCGTGCATAGGCAGGTCCCCTGAGCGACTGTTCCCGCATTGTGGTTCCACAAACTACAACCCTCAACGCTCCATTCTTCTCACTCATTCCTCCCCTCATCCTTCAGTGAATGGTGGATTAAATAGCATTATGGTGGTAGAATTATCAACAATGGCCACTTGGCCCAATGGTAGTGAGCTTCCCGCTAGGTCGTTGACCTCTTGTTGGTCATAGGGTCGAGTCTCGAGTGGTTGGTTATCATATGTATTGTTTTGGTTTGTGTTGTTTGGCACCACCACTCCGTTAGATATTGTTGGTGGTCCTGCCGGGAAGGTATAACTCCCATTGGCACCAATATAGTAATAATATGTGGCAGTTGGGGCCCAGTTGGTCGAGTTTGACCACCGGCCAATCAACCCATATATATTTTTTTGAATTTAAATTAGGAATCACGCCAAGTTTTGCTACCAATTTTTTTGGGGTCAATGGGAAAATTAAGTAGGTGAAAATTTGGTTGCCTCCCTCACCGTGAAGGTTCAAAATGTGGCCTCATTAAGAAAATCAGACGATTACAACCTAGGCGCCAAGTGGCACATTTTGATATTCTATACTGTTGACTGGGATTCTGACTATGCTACTGATGTCACTTGTCACGTGTCATTCCATGATTATATGCGTGTTGAACATACTAACATGTCACCTTACTGATGTCAACATCTGTACGGCTAATGTTAGAATCCGTACTACTAACATCAACTGCCATGTGGCAACTTGTGGGTCCTACCTGCAAAAATTTTAGTTGCTTCACAAAATCTTTAGCAGGCCATAACTTTCACATACGGTGTCAGATAGAGGTATAGTTCATGCCATTGGATTCAAAATGATGAGCTATTCAATCTAAGATAGGTTTCAATGAATTTTGAAGACTTCAAAAAATTGACCTTTTAGGATCCTCCTGGATCACTTCCTCTTTTTTTGCATTATTAGATAACACTTATGGATATGATTTTTTCAATCTAGCTAAAATATAGTGGCAAGGATTCCTATTGTCTCCCTACTTGCCTCCTAATTAAAGAGGGACTTAGTCAAGCATTCATTGATGCAAGGTGCACGAATAGAATCAATGGAGTTTAGATAGGAAGGTATGTACCTCTAATGGACCTTTTATTTGTTAATGAGGTGCTTATAATCTACTTTTTCTCAGAGTTCGAAGGCAAGATTTACAAGGACATCTTATATACTTTCTATGGTGCTAAGAGCATGATGGTCAATATGATGAAGCCAAGTATCTATTTCAACTAATGGAGGATGCCTTATGACATCAACTAGTCAACCTTTTTTTCTTCCCATCTTTCAACTTGGATGATGAGTTTAAATACATTGTTTTCATATTAAAGCCAAACAAATATGGAGTAGCTGAATGGAAATGGATATTGTCAAAATTGGAGAAAAGGATTAATACTTATTGTAGTCGTTGGATCTATAAAGGCAGTGTCTTGGTGCTCATAAAATTAGTTGAATTTATCCAATATCTTTACTTCATTGATGTATTTATAATTTCATTTAAAAGAGCATGAAAAACCACACGTGGGAACACTTAAAGAAGAGGAAACATAAAGGATAACATTAAGACAAGGAACACAAAAAAATTGATAATGGAGTTCATCTAGTGCGGACTACATCTCGTGGTCCTGCTTCAATAGTGGGGAGGCCTCTTCATTCATCTCAACAAAAATCAAATGAGTGCATGGAAAAAATGCATCTTATACCTCCATATCCGGCAGTGGACTAAAAATTGGCTTCTTAGATCAAAAAACAAACTACACCATAATATTTTTGACGAAAATCATCAAATTTGAGTATAAACACAACCCATTTTTGTGACTGGAAAATCTGGGCCCCTAGGGAATCTTTCAGATTCCTTGTGGAATATTCCTAGAATATTTTGGTAGAATATTCCCTCTAGATTCTCTCATAACGTGCACCCAGGACAGGGTTTTGACAGCGATGTTCCAACTGCAATGTTCCAAAAAATTAGTTCCGCCCTTTGGCCTTCCTCTTCTCACCGCGCAAGTTTCTAGGGTTTAAATACAGGGGGTGTGGCGTTAATAAAAAATCCCCACACCCCAATCCGTGGGTGGGTGGCGATTATTTGTTAAGGCATTTGGTTCCTGTAGGTCGTGATTTCAAACCCCATGGACCTAAACCTTCTAACATATTTTTTATTTTAAAAAGAAACAGTCGTTCGGATGATGCCACTTGTCCACCAAGATTAGAGTTGGGGTTTGGCGGGTCTGCCTAGTTGGTGGCCTACCAACCTATTACCACTTGTATACGCCAAGATTAACCATGACCGCTAATTTTTTTCCAAAACAATGCAAAAAATAATTATTATGCCAAACTGTCCCATGGCTAGTTTACTTGCCAATTTCCCTACTATAGTTGGCTCGGTCTAGGCCCAATTAGCCACTCACGGGGTGCCACATGGCATCTTGTGATTGGGTCAATTGGTACCCTTGGATTAGGCCTCATATGGCCAGTCCGAGCCTACCAAGTGCCAGCTCTAGATTGGTCCAAAAATATTCCCTCAGATGTTTTCCATAATACCACGTGGTGGCCTGTGGGAGTGCCACGTGGCAGGTAAACTACAAAAAAAATTATTTTTGAAAAAAACTTCAATGGGCCATAAATTTCACATACATTGTCAATTTGAGGTGTCATTCACACTGTTGGATTTATAATGTGGAGCTCTTCGATCTATGATAGGTTTCAATGATATTTGAGGACTTCAAAAAATTGGCCTTTTGGGATCATACTGGATCATTCTCTCCACTGAAAAGATTTTGGTCCTCCAAAAGTATAAACATGACTACAATCTCGTTCTGCATAACAGATTCCTCTGACATGCCACCTTCCCTTTCCTTCACCTTTTTACTTCATAACTTGGAATGATGAAATCAACACCTGTATCCATATGAAAACATGTAGCTGCCAATACATGTCCAACTTGCAATATCCTCAAACAAGACCATACTTGCTAAGAGTTTATAACACACTCATGGTCAATTTTACAGCAAAAATCTTACCCCATGCTATCTAACTAAAGGAAAAAATATCATTATGTTGCATTCATAAGTGATGGCATACACTTTACCACTTTTACAAACATTTTTGCAACATGTGATTTACAATGGTGACTAGACTCAACTACTTAAAAAGGTTACCAATTTCTTATCTAACCAGGTTAATGGGCCTTCTTCCTATAGATAGCTTTCTTGTTGAATTGCTTCATCGAAAGGTTCCTTCATGGGTGCTTCTCTGTCCTTCTTGGGATGCAAATCTATATGGAGCCTCCAACACGTACATCACCGATGTCATCTCTTGTTGCAATGGCTCCAATGGTTTTTCTTCCTCCAAAATTTATTGACCTTGTTTGAATGGCTATCTTTGGTGTGACTCTAAAAAGGAGAGCTTTCCTTCGCTCTTCCTTTGAAATGTTCACTATCACTGGAAGGTGGTGATGTGATCTCAGCATCTTTCATTATCTCAAACTTGTCACTTGAAGACTCTCCTGTCTCCATGGGTGTGGAGTAACTAAATACTTGTAATGTTGGGTTACCAACATTCATACTATTTACTAAACTTTATTATGTCTTGAGGAGGAGGAAAAACTTGACTAGGAAGGAAAATATGCGAGGGGGGGGGGATCCTAGCCTTTCTTGAATAAATATTATTTTCCCTTAATTTTATGGTCTGTATCCTAAATAAGCTTATAGAGAAAGATTAGGAATATGAAGGGTCAAGGTCTGATTATAAAAACAAGAATGAGAAACCATCAAAGGGTTCTTGGTTCTTATTTTGTTCTTAGCTTTTATCTCATACTCTCTCACTCATAAATTTGACTTCACAAGAAAAATGGTGGTAGAACCCAAAGAGGTCCAGAACTTGTGATTGGTTAAGAGTTATGAGCGACATCTTATGTTACATAGACTTATTTGTTCATGTGTGTGAAGGAGAGCGGCCTTCACTTTTTTTTGTTAATTTTGGTCTAAAAACTTTGTGTTATATCCTTGATTTTAGTTTTCCCTCAAGGCATGAAGATCTGGTATGGAGGTGGCTACCTGTGAGAAAATTTGTAGCACACATGAGCCTAAGGTAGGGCAGAATGTGGCTAACCCTACTTCAGTTCCATTATTTTCTAGTTGCAATAGATATATGTTTATTTATGTGTTATTGATATTTCTCACATGAATGATTGAGTGATATATAGGAATTAATGTTGTTTTTATTGATCAAGTGCTCAAAATTATGCTCAACAAGCAAAGTCATCTCGATGGTGTGGAACCTGAACAACCACATACTGCTTGTCATCCTGAATTCGGTGCAACTCATTTTAAGCGAAATGGACATCGTATACTCCTAGAAACACATTCTTTTCACTTTGTCAAACATGCATTTTTTTTAAATGGACAGCACAGTCAGCAGTCTATACTGTTGACATGGCATTGATTGGGAAGGTTATGTGGTAGTTAACTAGTCAATATTCTCAGCGAATCAAATTGTGCCAAGTGGCACTTTGGTATTGGTTGGAAATGAGGTGTTTTTATTGGTTGGTACAATGGCCAACCATGGGTTGACACGTGAACTAGCCAAGGCTGCCACGTGGCAGCCTGGGAGGCTATTAAAAGTTGGTTCAACGACCGAGCCGAAGGCCACAAGAATCGAAACAGGCACCCCTTAAAACACAGCACAAAGCCTTATCACTCTGCCTACCCGTTGGTTCTTAACCATAAGGGGAGGCACATCTATTTAAGTTTATATGGTTTCCATTTGGGTGATGGGGACCATGGTTAACCCCGACCTCGGTCCACAGACCATGGTTAGGGGCTAACCACAACCCCAAACATTAACCGCCCATGTGAACAATAATGTAGGACGTGGAGTGGGGGGCCCAACTAGCAGGGGCAGGCCATTGGACTTAGGCCCTGGGCATATGCCCCTCCCCCACCCCCCAACATGTCCAGAAATTCTAGAACTTAAGTGTTAGAAGGCGTTTTAATGATCCGAAAATTTCACCCGGTTTTTGGAGAAAATTTTGCTCTGTTAGAGCGCTTGGCAGATGAAATTCTAGAATGATTCCAGATCTTGGCGAAAATGTAGAGCGAGTAGTGGGAAAACTAGGAGAGGTCATAACTTCTCCAGTTTTCAACCAAATTGGATGCAGAAAGAGGATAGGTAGCCATTTTTTGGACATTCAGGACTCATTGGAGCAGGGTTCAAAAGAATTTGAGCATTATAAGCACATATTTTGACACATTTGAGCATTAATAGAGAGGCCCAAGCCATTGGAAGCTGGACCAAGGAGATGTAGCCCAAGGGGGTGAACTCCTTCATCATGTTCCTATTGTGATGTGTTGTTGGTGATGTTATGTACATTTTTATGTTGTCGTTCAATCTCTTATTTATGTTAAAATTTCTCATAAAATTAACATAAAAATTCATTTTGCACTTGCAAAAATCATGAATCCTTAAGCACAGGAAAATAATTTTATTTCTAAGCTGAGGAGGATCTTAGCACAGGAAACTAATATTCTTATCAGATCATTTTGGTATCAGAGCACTAGGTTTTCTTTGTGTAAGAAGGATTTAACTGTTTGCAAGTTTATGTCATGCTTACAAAGTTAAAACTCAAAAGAGGAGAAGGGAAGCTGGTTGGAAGCCCTGAAGTTGGGTCAAGGGGAAGGGGGGAAAGATTGCCACAATCTCCAACACTGGTTCATCCTCAAGTTGTAGTTGAGACTCCATAGAGCATGTCTCATGAAGGAGAACCTACAAACATGACAAAAGATGAGAAGGTCTTCAGGAAGGCTTTTTTGATATAATAGAGATGGTGAAGGTCCTCTATGATGAGAGGAATACCAGGCTGCAATCAAAAGACAATTCTACCCTCTAGCTTATATGCAGAAATTCATCATGAATTGGTAGAACTTTAGACAGCTTAAAGGTCAAAATGTGCAAGATTACACCCAAGAATTCAGAAAAGGGTCTTTAATGTTAGGTGTAGATTTGCAATCACAAGACACGTTGTTGAAGTACATAGGGGGTTTACACAGTTACCTTAGGCATACTATCTTAATGTTTAATCCCAATAATCTAGATGATGCGTGTGTGCAATCCACTCATCTTATGGCAAGAGGGAAAAACACTCTAGAGGAAGGTAGTAAAAATCCATTTAAGAGTAAAGGAAAAGAAAAGGGTTTCAAAGGGAAGGGAAAGAAAAATGAATCTATCAAAAAAGAAGGAGATAAATTAATATGCAAACATTGTTCCAAAGAGGGTCATGATGAAGCTCATTGTTGGAAGCTTCATCCCAAATGAAACCAAAAAAATTCAACAACAAGGGAAAACAAAAGACAACTACAACCACTCAACAGGATTCAAGATCCGATTTGGGTGATGATACTAAAATTACAGCCATGGGTATAAAAGGAAAATAATCCATTGCTAGCACTAGTTCTTCAAATTCACAAAATGAAACTCCAAGTGAAAAGAGGAGGATAGAAATTTTTCACATAAGGGTGATCTCAAAACATAACATGATTGATACACTTTTCGATAGTGGCTCTTAGGCCAATTTTATCTTTGAAAACATTGTAAAAAGTTTAAACTTAGAAACCATTCCACATCATAAACCATATCCACTTGGATGGGTGAGTGACAATGCACAATTGCAAGTTAGTAGAAAGTGTAAACTGAAATTCATCATTACTGCAAATTCCATAGATGAAGTGGAGCTTGATGTTGTGTCATTATATATATGTGGCATAGTTTTGGGTAGCCCATACCTCTATGACAAAATAGTTATCTTCCATAGACATGAAAAATAACACCATTTGTTCAAAGATGGAGTAGAATATATTGTGAGAGCTCATATAAAGAAACTAAATCTTTCACTTGTTAATGTGGGGCAGATGAAAAGACTAGTGAATTCAAGCAAAAATTTTGTGCTTCTAATGATCAAACCCAAGAATGATGTTGATAAAGAAGCTTTTAAAGTTTGTGATTCAAAATTGAAATCTGAATTGGTTGATGTAGTTAACAAATATCATGAGATGTTTCGGGAACCAAAGGGATTACCTCCCACGAGAGGAATCCAACATGAGATACAATTGCAACAAGATTGTCCTCTTCCTAACATTGGCATGTACAAGATGTCAGTGATGGAAAGTGTAGAAATTAAGAAGAAAATTCAAGAGTTGTTGGATAAAGGGATCATCAAGCCATCTTCCTCACCATGTGGTTCACCTATTGTCTTGTTGCCAAAGAAGGATGGAACATGGCACATGTGTGTGGAATTCCGTGCATCAAACAAAATCACGGAAAAAAATCGTTACTCACTGCCTAGAATAGATTATTTACTTGATCAATTGAAATATGCAAAGTATTTTACTAAGTTGGACTTAAGGAGTGGGTACCATCAAATTAGAATAGCTAAAGGAGACATTTGGAAGACAACATTAAAAACAAAACAAGGTTTGTTTGAATGGCTAGTTATGCCTTTTGGTTTATGTAATGCTCTTGCTACATTCATGCGTGTGATGAATGATGTGTTGAGGCCATTTCTTGATGAGTTTGTTATATTCTACTTAGATGAAATGTTAATTTTCTGTAAATCTTGTGATGAACATGTCATGCAGTACTTAATGTCTTGAAGAAAGAATAGTTCTATCTTAAGATGTCAAAGTGTGAGCTTGGAAATACTTCTTTAGTTTATTTGGGTCATATTGTTGGAGGAGATGAGTTGAAAGTAGATCCCTCCAAGGTTAATGTAATTTTGAATTGGCCAAAGCCCAAGACAGTTACTGATGTAAGAATTTTTTTAGGAGCAACCCAATATTGGAGGAAATTCATTGCTAAATTTTATTCTATAGCAGCTCCTTTACATGCATTGACAAGTGTGAAAAATATTTTTCAGTGGGGAGGCAAATAGCAAAAGGCCTTTGATGCATTGAAGGAAAGGATCAGTTCAGCTCCAGCACTTTCACTTCCAGACTTGAGACAATCATTTGAGATTCAGATTGATGCCAGTGACTACGCCATGGGTGCAGTCCTCATGCAACATGGTAAGCCTATCTGTTTTTATTCAAAAACTTCTAATGGTGTAGTGATAAACTATCCTACATATGACAAGGAATTGTATGAATTGGTGAAAAGTGTGAAATATTGGAAAGACTACTTGATGGGTAAGGAAACAATCATTCACACTACTCATCAACCATTGCAAAACTTGCAATCTCATTCAAAGTTGCAACAATCAAGGAACTTTTGATGGATGGGTTTTCTTCAACAATTCCACTTGTTAATCAGGTATAAGACAGGTATCTACAATAAAGTTTCCGATATGATTTCTAGGCCTACTGTTAGTGCCACTACTTTAATCAAGCATAATTTTGTTTTGCATGAAAGTTATATTGAGCAATATGAATTAGACAATGACTTTCAAGTTGTTTATGCAATCTTGAGTCAAGGTAACCAAGTAGAGGAATTGGATTATCATTTTCATGATAACTTATTGTACCATCTTGGCAAGCTTTGTATTCCATAGGGAGAAAGATTTAACATCATAGGAGAGGCACATACTTCTCTTATTGCTAGTCATTTCACTCTAATTAAGATGATGGCACATCTACAGAGGTATTGTTATTGGCCTCGTATGCTTGAAAGTGTGTCATGTTTTATTAAAGGATTTTCATTATGTGCGGTCAGTAAGCCTAGCAATAGGAAGTTAGGATTGTACACACCACTTCCGGTTCCTTCACAATTGTGGGAGAGTGTTTCTATAGATTTTGCAGGAGGTCTTCCATTGTCAAAAAGAGGTCATGACTATTTTTATGTAGTTGTGGATTAGTTCAGCAAAATGTGTATTTTTATGCCATGTAAAAAGAAAGTAATTGTCGAACAGACTGCTCAGTTATTCTTTCAGAATGTATGGATGCATTTTGGATTTCCGACATCCATTGTTAGTGATCAAGATTCTTTCTTTGTTGGAAATTTTTGGTCAAGCTTGTGGGGACTCATGGACACCAAACTGAAAAATAGTACATCCTTTCATCGACAAACAAATGGTCAAATAGAGGTGGGGAACAAAACAATGATACATCTTCTTCATGGGTATGGCAGGAACATTTGAACTATATTCAGCATGCCTACAACTAGGCCAAGTATTCTTTAACTCAAACATCTCCATTTAAGGCATGTTTGGGATACTTGCCTAAATCTCCTTTGGATTTAATTTTCGGTAAATATGTTTCTATTGATGGTCATAGTGACATAGAAAAAGCAAGAAAGTTCATTGAGAAAATCCAATTGGTACACCAAAAATTTCAAGAACAACTTGAAAAGAGCCAAGGCATGACAAGCATCATGTAGATCACAAGTTCCAAGTTGGTGATGAAGTTTGGCTTCACATTAGCAAAGAGAGGCTCCAAGGAGAAGGTAAAAAGCTAAAACCAATTATATATGGCCCATTCAGAATTTTGGAAAAGATTGGTAACAATGCCTTTTAGGTTGGATTTACCTTAATATATGCAAATTTATGTTGTTGTTAATGTTGAGAATTTAAGGTTGTATGAGCCTCCTTTGATTGAATATCAAGGAGAGTGGTCAAATTCCATCTATTGAAGAATTTTCTCTAGAATTCCTTGATGAGCTTCAGCAAGACACTATACTTGATAGAAGAACAAGGACATTGAAAAGGGGAAGTGTCGATTATCTTCAAGTTAGGCTCAAGGGAATCCTTCAAAAGCCAAATGGATAGACATTGGAAAGGTCAGGGAACTATACCCTCACCTGCTGGACAACTGAAAGTTATCTTTTGGGGTCCAAAAGCCTTCCAGTGGGGAGGAATGATCAGGTGCTCAAAATTATGCTCAAAAATCAAAGTCATTAGAATGGTGTGGAACCTAAATGACCGCGTAGTTCTCATCATCCTAAATCTGGTGTAACTCATTTCGCATGAAACAAACACCATATGCTTCAGAAATGTGTTATGTTCTCTTTTTCAAGCAAGAAATTTAAAAAACAAAATGGATAGCGTAGTCAACATTCCATACTGTTGACGTGGCACTGATTGGATAGGTTATGTGGTAGTTGACTAGTCAATATTTTCTCAACGAATCAAATCATGCCAAGTGGCATTTTGGTATTGGTTGGAAATGGGGTGTTTTTATTAGTTGGTACAATGGCCAACCACAGGATGACACATGGCCCAGCTAGAGTTCACCACGTGGTAGACCAAGAGGCCACTAAAAGTTGGTTCAATGACCAAGCTAGAGGCCATAAGAACTGAAACCGGCACCTCTCAACACATAACGCAGAGCCTCGCCACTTCGCCTACCTGTTGGTTCTTAACCGGAAGGGGATGTGCATCTATTTAAGTTTATATGGTTTCCATTTGGGGGATGAGGACTGTGGTTAATCCCTGACCCCAATCTAAGGAACATGGTTAAGGGCTAACCACGGCCCAAACATTAACCACCGCCGATAACATTCACCGCCCATGTGAACCAGAATGCAGGAGATGGAGTGGGGGGGCCAACAGGTGTGGGCAGGTCGTTGGCCTTAACCCCTGGGCACGTGGCGCCCCCCCACGTGGCCATAATTTTCGAAACTTAAGTGTTAGAGGATGTTTTAATGATCTGAAAATTTCTCCTGGTTTTCGGCGAAAATGTCATTCTATTAGAGCGCTTGGTGGGCGAAATTGTAGGATGATGCCAGATTTTGGGGAAAATGTAGATGGAATAGTGGGAAAACTAGGAGAGGTCATAACTTCTCTAGTTTTCAACCAAATTGGATGCAAAAAGAGGCCAGGTAGCCATTTTTTGGACATTTTGGACTCATTGGATTAGGTCTCATAAGCATTTGAGAATTGTAAACACATGTTTTGACACATTTGAGCATAATAGAGAGGCCCAAGCCATTGGAAGTTGGACCAAGTGTTGAAATATGACAACAATAATATTCAAATTTAATTTGTCCATGAATTAAATTGTGAATTAAAATCGAATTTAGTCTTAACAGCTACTTGGGAATAATTAATTTATTTATTTTAAATTAATTAGTTAGAGAAATTCAAGTTAGAAGTCTTTCCGAAGTCATGCAAGAGTTATCCCTTAAATTAAGGAGATAAGATTGAGTTATATTTGAGTTGTAATTAGTTAACTCATTTTATTGAGTTAAGTCCAGTTAAATTAGTTCTAAACTGTTTGAGGAACTAATAGTGAGTTAACAGTCAGTTGATGCATTAATGCACTTAACTAGTGCTACTCCAGTTAACTGAAGATTCCTGCATCAGAAACTCTTGCATGTTTATTCTGAGAAAGAACTAGTTGAGATTAATGTTCAAGTACAATGTAATATCAGTTGCATGTGTTTTCTCATGGAGAAAACTCATGCATGCAGTCAAGGATTCATCCTTGAGGATTGCGCAGTTTTGAAGGCTTGTTTTTCCACTTG
>APFE030279484.1:113641-143765 GCA_000404065.3 Pinus taeda
CACGGGTCAGACCAAGAGGATAGGGATTCGGGTGAAGAATCTCTATAAACTAGAGGTAGATGATTGTGCAGCATTGAGTACGAAATCAGAATTAGTGCAAAGCCAAGACATTGGCGAGTTGTGGCATAGGCAGTTGGGCCATTTGCATCATGGGGCTTTGAAGATAATGCAGTAGATATCTACAGGACTTCCCAAAGGTAAACTTGAGTAAGTTGACACATGCAAAGGTTGTACCTTGGGAAAGTACACCAAGTCTTCCTTTCATGATTTAGACAGTCGATCTGAGGCTATCTTAGAGCAAGTTCATACTGATTTGTGTGGACCATTCTTGAAGGCATCCACATCAAAGCTAAGGTATTATGTGATTTTCATTGACAACTATTCTCGTAAATGCTGGATTTATCTCATGCAAAAGAAGGACCAAACTTTCACAAAGTTTTGTGAGTTCAAAGCTTTGGTCAAGAAAGAGTCAAGGAAGAAGATCAAGGCCTTGAGAAGCAAAAATGGTGGAGAATATGTCTCTCAAGAGTTTAAGGACTTCTGTGCAGCGGAAGGAATTAAATGAGATTTGATGGCACCTCATAACCCACAATAGAATGGGGTGGCCGAGAGGAAGAAAAAAATTATTGTAGGGGAAGCACGGGCAATGCTACATGAACAAGGCCTACCACTTCACTTGTGGGATGAGGCATGTAACCCAAAAGTCTATTTTTAGAATAGAAGCCCGCATCTCCTACTTAGGATGAAGACACTAAAGGAAGCTTTCTCCAGTAAGAGACCAGATGTGGCTCACTTCAGGATCTTTGGCTCATCAGTATATTGCCATGTGCTAAAGGATGCACAGAAGAAGCTTGAGCCAACAAAAGAGTTTGGGGATATAAAATGATACACCTCACAACTATCGGGTGCACTTGCCTACTAGTCGGAGGATAGTGGTTTGCAGAAATCTCGAGTTTGATGAGAAAAAGGCCATGCGAGTTTCCCTTGAGAGGGAGCTCCAACTACAAGTTATGGAGGAACTGTTGGTTCCTAAGGAGGAGGAGCCTCAGATTGATGCAGAGTAGCCACATGCAGAGGTTCTAGGAGTGGAGACATCCACTCAAGCAGAGTCTTCCAAAGATGGACAGAAGCGCATAAGAGAAGCTAACAGATTGTTGGAGGATGTAAGAGAGAATGTGGGAGCACCATCTTCTTAGCGCAGACAGAGGGGGTCACCTGAGAGGTACACTAGATACGTGTCCCTTGTTGGGGAATGTGTTGAGACCGAGCCATCTTCCTTTGAGGAAGTAGTGTAGTAGCTGATTTGGGTTGATGCTATGGTGGAGGAGTATGACTCCATAGTTCATAATAGTGTTTGGGGCGTGGTTTTGAGACCGGAGAACAAGTCAGTTGTGAGTTCCTGTTGGCTTTACAATGTAAAGCAAGCTACTGATGGTAGTGTGGAGAAGCATAAGGTAAGATTTGTTGCCCATGGCTTTTCACAAGTCGAGGGGATTGACTATGATGAGATTTTTTCTCTTGTCACAAGGTACTCATCTATCAGATCTATGTTGGCACTATCAACAGAGATGGGTTGGAAGATCCATCAGATGGATGTGAGGACTGCATTCCTCAATGGCCAGATTGAGGAAGAGGTGTACATAGAGCAGCCAGAAGGTTTTGAGACCTTCGATCGTGAGTCGCATGTGTGATAACTCAAGAGAGGGTTGTACGGGCTGAAGAAAGAACGTCATGCTTAGTACACCATGATAAACAACTACTTCACCTGGTTGGGCTTCACAAAGAGTGAAGTGGATGCAAACCTGTACCACATTGTGGTGAAAGGTAAGTTGTTGATCATCATACTTTATGTTGATGATCTCATATTAACTGGTGATGATCAGTTGATTGTGTCTTGCAATGAGGACCTTGCAAGAGAATTCGAGATGAAAGATATGGGTCTCATGCATTACTTCCTTGGCATGGAAGTGTGGCAGAAGGATGGGGAGTTATTTGTGTCTTAGGGCAAGTATGCCAACGAGATACTCAGGAGATTCCACATGGAGAAGTGCAAGCCCATGCAGACTCCTCTAGCTGGTAACTGGAGGAAGGAGGTTGCTACTTCAAGAGAAGTGGTAGAGGCTACTGTGTACAGGCAGCTTGTGGGTTCACATGTACTTAATGAACACACGACCAGATTTGTGCTATGCGGTGACCAGCTTAGTCAAGCGATGGTTCAGCCTACCAAGATGTTTTGGAAGGAAGCAAAGCATGTATTGAGATACCTCAAAGGCACATCTCAGTATGGATTATGGTACAGAAGGACAGAGGGAGTGAAGCTACAGGGCTTCATTGATGTAGATTGGGCAGGGAGTCCATCAGATCGGAAGATCACATCAGGAGGGATTTTCAACCTTAGGTTAGAAGCAGTTTCTTGGTACAGCAGGAAACAGAGGTCATTTTCACTCAGCTCAACAAAGGCCGAATACATGGCTGCAAGTCAGGAAACATGTGAGGCCATATGGATGCAAAAAATCCTAGTTGGTTTGTTTGATCAAAGTATGGATCCAAATATGATCTATTGTGATAATCAGAGTTGTATCAAACTCTCTGAGAATCCAGTATTTCATGATAGGTCCAAGCACATCAACTTTTGGTATCATCATATCAGAGACTGTGTAGTGAGGAGGATCATGTTGCTGCAGTATATTTCGACAGAGGAGCAAGATGCTGACATTTTGACAAAGGCATTGTCAAAGTGTAAATTCGAGTTCCATAGAGACAGAATTGGGGTGGAGATAATCTCTTTCTTGTTGAGAGGGAGTGTTGAAATATGGCAACAAGAATATTCCAATTTAATTGTCCTTGAATTAAATTGTGAATTAAAATCAAATTTAGTCTTAACAGCTACTTGGAAATAATTAATTAATTTATTTTAAATTAATTAGTTGGAGAAATTCAAGTTAGAAGTCTTTCTAAAGTCATGCAAGAGTTATCCCTTAAATTAAAGAGATAATATTGAGTTGTAATTAGTTAACTCAGTTTACTGAGTTAAGTCCAGTTAAATTAGTTCCAAATTGTTTGATGAACTAATAGTGAGTTAACAGTCAGTTGATGCATTAATGCACTCAACTAGTGCTACTCCAGTTAACTGAAGATTCCCTCATCAGAAATTCATGCATGTCTATTCTGAGAAAGACCCAGTTGAGATTAATGTTCAAGGACAGTGTACTATCAATTCCATGTGTTTTCTCATGGAGACAAAACATGCATGCAGTCAAGGATTCATCCTTGAGGATTATGCAGTTTTGAAGTCTTGTTTTTCCACTTGGTAATAGGCTAATCATCCACAAGGAACAACACAAGAAAATAGGAGCTTGGAGGGCAAAGAGGAAGGCTGGAGAGAAGCCAAGATTGCTTGTGAGCATCTATGAGGATTGTATTGAGAGCTGGCTAGTTGTGAGAGCTAAGGCTTTGTATAATTCCTATGTATATCCACCATGTATGATAATACAATAGTGTGGGGATTTTATCTGAGACTTTCCCCAAAGTATTTTCATGTGTATTGTGCCATTGATTCTTCTTCTTCTGGTTATATTGTTCAGCTCGATCTTTAAGCTTCCGCAAATTTGTAGTAGAAGTAGGTTATAGTATTCTTCTTTGATTTATATTGCATTATCGGGTTAACCTATCACAAATTTTCTACACCAAGGAGACGTAGCCCAAGAGGGGTGAATTCCTTCATCATGCTCCTATTGTGATGTTTTTTTGGTGATGTTTTGTACATTTTTATGATGTTGTTTAGTCTCTTATCTATGTTAAAATTGCTCATAAAATTAACATAAAAACTCATTTTACACTTGCAAAACTCATAAATACTTAAGCACATTAAAAGCATTTCGTTTCTAATTTGAGGAGGATCTTAGCACAAAAAACAAATATTGTTAATCAGATCAGTTATATTATTTTATTTATGATCATTGTGTTGGTTATGATAATAAAGTTCGGAGCAATGGGTTTGAATTCACTTGGCTATGAAATTTAAATGAATTGGCATCCATGGGAAATGCATGATAATTGTAGGTAATTACATACCTTCCTTGTTAAATGCATGCCTTCCAGTTGTTAATTGCATGCTTTCCCTATTAACTATGTGTTTCCTTTTATTTAATTTCTTCTACACACTATAAGTGATTTCATGGAGTTTAATAGTGGAAGCCCAAAACATGATTTATGGGGTAAGAAAGTCATATTGGAATTTTCATACTAACATTTCTTCTGGGAGGTTCCAAAGGTTGAAAGATGGACCATAGTGATAGGAATTCCTGTTGATCATCTAGTTCAAATTTCAAACCTTGGTTTGTTGTATTTTAGGATATATGATCTAAGGAAGTTGGGATTCCTAAAGGCTTCTTTAAATAGGCCAGCTTGGAATTTTCACTATAACTTTTATTATGGGAGGTTCTAGAGGCCGAAACTTGGGCAATAGTGACAATAAATCTTACTTATCATCAGATTCAATTTGAAAATATCGATTCACTATATTTTTGGAGTTATTCTCTAATAATTTTGAATTTCTTGAATTCTCATGAAATAAGGTTAGTTTGGAATTTTTGCTATAATTTTTTTTTTTATGTGGTTTCAGATTTTGGATCATACTTGGGGGAAATTCCAAGGAAAGTCTAGTATATATTTTATATCTTGGTTCACTATTTAATAGATATGCCCCGAGAATGTTGGGTCTCTCATATTCTCTTGAAATCAAACCTCAAAATAGATTATCTTGGCATTCTTGCCATAAATTTATTTCTAAGAGGTTCCATATTGGTAAACTTGGAGGAGTTAAAGAAAATATATCAAGGTACTTATGGTAGAAATTTTGAATTTTGGTCCTATATGATTCTGAGATAATTATATGGAAGATTGGGGTTTGAGAGAAATAAATAGTGCACACAAATTGTTTGATTAAATTCGCCACAAAAAAGTGGTTTTATGGATGGTGATTAGACAATGCGTGGGAAGTATTTGATAAAATGATTTGTAGAAAATGTGATGCCCCATAGCCCTAATGAAGGATTAGAGGGTTGGTTGTGTTACAAAGTGGTATTAGAGCTAATTGTTAAGCTTATAAAGAAGAAAAAAAATTTATACCCATATCCTTAATCAAGCATTAAGGCATTGTGTTACAAAGTGGTATTAGAGCTTATTGTTAAGCTCGTGAAGAAGAAAAAAAATGGTATCTTGTATCCTTAATCGAGCATTAAGGCACTAGTTATATTACACGATATCGATATAGAATGCAAATGAAGATAATAAGGATCTCTCCAGATAGAGACAAAGGATTCGAAGGTGCAAGGAAGACTTACCAAGAATTATTATGGAAAAATAATTATATCAACTAGACTAGAGGAAAGCATGTAAAAACCCTTCAAAGAAAGGTCCATTTGATTAAATGAGGAATATGCGACCAAAATCAAGGTAATACAATCCTTATAACTAAAAGTACCAACCAGAGTAATAGGATTCAAGTAATACTTACCACATAATTCCATTGAGCCTCTTAAATCCATTGGAATATTTTCGATATTTTCCCATTAGGATGGTTAAAGTTTCAATTTGTCAAGAATATCCTTTAGATGAGGCTGACTCTAATATTCCACCTTTTTCCCTAGATCAATACAAAACCAAAATAACCCCTATAAGAACATATTTATAAGACTAATCACATTTCCCATTAGGATGAACCCCATCCCCTATCTTCAACATGAAATCTGTCATTGGGAAACAAGAATTAGGATCACACAAGTGTTTGAATCTTTTTCCTAAAAACCATCAATATTAGTTAGAACGGGCTCGATCAAGGACTCCACTAGCTTGTCCTTGTCACTTTCATTTTTATATGGATTTACTCATGTTGGTGAGAAAAGGGAGGTCAGAAGTAGCCTGCCATGACATGATCTATGTCATGTAATTTGTAATAGCAAAATATTATGTCTAAATAATCTAAAGTATAAAAAAGTGATCAAACACCATTGGATATATGCAAGGACCCATATAATACTTCCTTGACATTGATTTCAACTAAAATCCTCACTTCCAACCCTACTTATTCTCACAAAAACCCATATCTCCCATAATAAATGTTCCAATAACATTTCCTTTTGCTTTAAATGCTTCTTCATTCCAAAATTCCAGTGGGTGATTCAACAAATTGAAACGTATTTGTATACTCAAATACATACTCATCTGAGCTTCAAAAAGTGGATGCTAGGGTTTTAACCATATCATTTTGTGATTCAAAAGCTATTTTTGTCATAGGATTTTGTAGGTGTCCTCCTTATATTGGAATATGAAACCATACCACCCTTAATGTAAGAAATGACATATAGGCCCATAACCTAAAATCATATACCAATTATGTTGCTCCAATAACCTAAATGATTCATATTGATCTGATGGCCATGAAATTTTACAACAAAAAAAAAAATTGTTAAGTAGATCCCCAACCTAGGATATGGGATATCCTTCCCCACTATCAATGTTAGAGTAGAGCCACAAGAGAAAATAGTTTTCATATGCTTATAATCCTTTTGTGATGAGATGGAACCAATAATCACTCCACAAAACTCTATCAATTATAATCCAAAGCTGATAAATCCCCCACTGCCAACAACAAGAGACAAGTCAGGTCGAAGATGACCCTACTTTCCAATTGATAAGATCTATTCTTAGAAATGAAAGGAGATGCATTAAACAACCATTAGATGCTCACATGCATATTTGTAGTTTGAGAAGAGAAATCCTTAGGTGGAGATCTCTTTCTACAAATATTATGTGAATCAGTGTCAGAAGAAAAGAACAAAGATGGTCCATCAAACCCCATGTCATGCAGATAGAGCCCTAAAGAAGGACACTGACAACAATTCACCCATCAAATCTATGAGAGTACGGTTACTTGGTTGACAAAACTCTACTCCTTTGGCAATGAATCTTCCAAATAGTCCACTAATTAGACATTATCATCATCTGGAATAGTATCAATGACTAAGGCCAGGCTATACTTCATGTCAAGCTTAAGCTCTCACTGATAGTATACCTCTTCATCACCATCCCAACTCTGCCATGAAAATTTTCTAACAATTCCACTTAACTTCTAAAAGAATATGAAAAACTTATATAAATATCATTATCGTTTATGATGGTCTCTTTGATATTTTATAATTATCCAATAACCTCTTTAACATTGTGTTTTAATTTCAAACACAAATGTAAGGAAGCTTTTGGTAATGGGTGAAAACTATCGTCAAAGATAAGTATGGGAACAAAAAACATAGACTACTTTCAAACAAGTCTATGGTTTTAGGGAGAAAACATCACTAAAGAGTTACATGGTGGTAATTATAGATAAATTATATCAATGGTTTTGGAAATCATTACTTAATATTTTTAGATAACAAGGAAAGGTTGTGATTAAAAATATCCAAAATTATTATTAAACTAAAAAATAAAAATAAAAATGATAATAATAGAGTACATCAACTAAAAATCTAATAATTTTTATTAAATTCTATATAAATATTAAAAAATAATACTTCTTTTGGTTGATTAAGGTTTATATTTCCTCAAAATATAATTATACAAAAGCATATATCACTTTTTAAACTTTATGATTGTTGCAGTCTGCCACAAGGGAAACCACAACTATTGACAATGATATACCTTTTAACAGTCAAAACCATCCTAGAGTAAATTAATTTGCAATTCAAGTTTCTAACATGCCCTAGGCTAGATATACCAAAAATCAAGTTCCATTTATTCCTAGCTACACAACTAACTAAAGAAATTATTCTATGAAAAGTAAAAAACATTATCCGAGAGGCTCAAAAAAGCATCAATAATATGAGGAAGTGGCTAGGGAAAAATCTTAGAAACTTGTTCTTTCTAGCACTAGAGGCTTGAGGCCACACTATAGATGACCCTCTATGTGGGCCAAGCAAGCATCCAAGATGAAAAGACAAGAGCGTTGGAGGCATTGAACTTGTTGAATTTCATTAAGACAAGACATAATGTCATTGTGGTCCATGTGCTTTCCTTAAGGACCCTTCCTATGAGTGTCTTCATTTACCAATGGAGGGTAATGAAACTGAGATATTAGCTCCTTTTTCCCCTAGTATGACCGGGGTCGGGAGCCTAGCTCGCTACTTCATCACAGATAATCAAAGTATGATTGGAAGTCATTTGTAGTTAAGGCTTCTTATTGAAAAATTTCCCATTTGATTTTTGGACGGGTGGAATATGATCATAGTATTCTGAGCTTGGGATTGAGTCATAGGTTGGCCCTGAGGGCCTCGACCTCCAAACCCCTAATGAGATTGCATTCACTAGTGGGGCATGGTATTCAGTGAGAACGGAGGCCTAGTTAAAGACGCCCCCCAATAGAAGGGAAAACCAACAAGACAAGTTGATATGGTCCATGAAAAAATTAGAATAAATTTAACACTATGTTTGCAAAAGGGTCTAAGAATTAGATTAACATGTAGTGATAGGGGATGAGCATATTGGGAGTAGCTCTTGGAAAAGTCCAACAACCATAAAATCCTAGGCACACCAATGAAATCCCACACCATTGAGACACCCTATAGACCATAAATCAAATTCCACCATGCAAATACCAATAGACTACGAATGATAAAAAGATTGGGCATTGATAAAATCACCCCAAAATTGTCTACCCATTAGGCATGGAGATGCTATGGAGGAAGCTTGAATCCTTTCCATCCACTACCCATTTTGCTTTGTCCCCTACTGCAACTACTTCCGACATCCCATAAGTCACTTCCACAACTATTATTGGCCTATTCCACACTTAAAACTAGATCAACATTGGGTGTGTGTGATGAAGGCTAACCTCCAGGGGACTAATACCTTAATGCAACAGAGTTTCCGCAAATCCAATGGTGTGGGGTATATATTCCACCTATGGTGGGAGATTTCCATAGGGACAGTAGAAGAACATAGAAAATAACACAAAACCACAATAGATAGACAAAGTTTCCACAAAGCCAATGTTGTGGGAGAAATATCCCATCTACGACAGGGGAATTCCATGGAGGCTGCAGAATAAAAGAGAGTGACAATGGATAGGATGAGAGCTTGCAGAGGGAATGAGATCATCCATCTTCATGTGAAGGGATGTATTGTTGTTAACATGTGTGACTGCATGGGGTAAGATAGTCATACCCCCTAAATGTGATGAAAAGTGGAAGGGTAGTAGGCTCGCCCCCCTCCTCAGTTGAAACATGTTTTGACACGCCCATCATGAAGTAAAGAATAATATGTTTAAAAAGTATAATCTAAAATTCTTATTTGATTTTAAAAATTAATAAAATTTAAAAAAATATGTTTAATTAAATTAAAAAAAAAAATATAATATATATATATAATATATATATATGATTATATTTGAACACTTCAATATTGTTTCCCCACAGCAGTGAATTGAATCCTTTTCAATGATATTGGAACATGCTTATATAAAATAATCAAAATGAAGCACTTGAATAATGCAAATTAACTCCCCCCACCCCACCCATTGGTGACGAACGAGTGGGCCAACAGGGACTACCAAGGGCTGTCTCCCAGCCCATATATTCGGCCGAAACTGAAATTACATATATAATATAGTGTAATATATAGCAAGAGCCAATGGCACAATTTCTCATAGAATCTTGAGGCCCAAAGAAGGGGCTCTTCTTCCCCAGGCCCAGGCTAGGGGAAGAAGGGGGAAGGAGGCGGATGATGGGGGGGGGCGAAGACAAATTTTCAACACTGACATGTGCAAAGACATTAATCCCCCACCCCACCCTCATTATATGAGGTGAGAGGGTGGGTTGAGGGTGGGGGTGAGGGGAGTTAATGTGCATTTATGAGGGTGGGGTGGGGGGATTAATGTGAAATGCCATTAATCCCCAACCGTCATTTATATGAGGCGTGGGGGTGGGGGATTCTAATGTGATTATAGTGGGGGTGGGAGGAGATTGATGCTTTATATGGGGCTGGGGAGTGGGGGATTTAATTGTGCCATAATGCATTAACTCCCCCCACCGTGATATATTTGAGGGTGGGTGGGGGGGCTTAATTGTCTTATTGCAACATTACTCCCCACCCCACTTTCATCATAATTGACATTAACTCCCCCCACCCCCTCTGCACATTTACTATCCCCCACCACCCTCTCATATAATGCACATTAACTCCCCCACCCACCCTCTATCGAAAATGAGCACTTGAATTCTTTATAACATTTACATTTGCCTATTTTTTAGGGGGCAAGAGAAATTTGGAATCACATTCCCCTATTTTCAATCAAAAGGTACAAATGTTCAGGGTAAATAGTTTTCAAGTCCATGGTATTTGGTGATCAAAGGTATTTGATGTGATAATATTATTTTAAGGTTAAATCACACATAGTTTTCAAGCCCATAGTACTAATCTATTTTACTCATCATAGAAGGGCATCATTGTTTTCCCTTCCAAATAAAGTTATAATAAAAAATCATTTCTTAAATTTGAAATGATTTTATATATATATTCTACTTATCACTATGTTTGTGGGTTTTATTCTTTTATTATCCTTTCTAACCTTTAAAAGAAAATTAAATTTTTAGAATTTTCAATATATTATGTGAGATGAAAAATATAATTGTTATCATGTATAATTAGTTTGATTCTCATGCATGCATGTATAACATTTAAAAGAAAAATGAATTTTTAGAATTTTCATATCATGTCAAATGAAAAAATATAACTGTTATCACGTATAATTAGTTTGATTCTTGTTCATGCATGTCTAAACTATTTATACATACTGGACATGTGATCCATAAATCGTGGTGTATTCCACTAGGCTGTTCATCACAACATATTTAATAAATAATACTAAAAAAATTTAATTCCACACTATGAGGGTTTATTTTTCTTCTGTAAATTATTGTTTATTGTGTATGTATCATAATTATAATTGTGTAGAAAATAAAGAACAATGAAATAAAAACTCACAAACCACAAGTGACACAAGATATAACCCGGGAAACCCTTTCATGGGATAACACAGGTGGAAGGTGAGGCCACTCTAATCTCTTTTTATTAATAGAAAATGTTTGCAAGTACAAAGAAGAAAGGCTTGTGGCATGTGGGCTATTAGAGTGCACAAATCATTTCTATATGTGTTTTTCCTATCCCTTTTGGCTAGTCTACTCATCTATGGGAAAAAATGCACTAAAAAAGAATGGAACCCCTTTTCCTCTTAGTGGCCCAGTTATAACATAGTCTGATAGCATACTACTAGTTAGGTTTGACTCCTTCAACTCTTAACTAGAGTTACAATATGGACTCTTCTAAAGTATTATTCATCATGATCACATGGCTAGCCCATTTTCCATGAGTAATGGGGGTTGACATGACATCCTCTTGAAATATGGTGGACGATACAAGAAGGTCAACTTCTGAGTGGCATAAATTTTTCATATAGACTCTGATTGAGGTTATTCTTGCATTGTTCGAAAGGTTTTTTTGTGTAGAATAGGAAAAAAATGTGCTACACTAGAGTGGCAAAGTTTTACACCCAAAAAAAAAATGGTGCCTCAAAATTCTCTTGGAAGGTTTCACACCCCAATCTGCCAAACTAAGTCCCATTGGTAAAAATGGTCTTGTAAGATGATTCTTCTATTAATTCCACTCTAAAAGCATTGCGATGGATGAATAAAAGATAATGATCCAATCTGGATAAACATGGGGGATCAAACACTAATTGGAATGAGTTCACTTACTATTTTTTGTCTTGAATGGCTCACAAGTTTTCCATGACAACCAATGGTTCAATATGCATATCAATATCCATTTGCTGAGCCATTCAGGGAGCATGAAATCCATGGAACATATAGTCAATTAGAAACTAAAGAATCAGGGTTGATCTCAATGAGTTCTCTTGCATTTTTTTTGTTTTACTTTATGCCATCACAACCCATAAGTTCGATAAATGTTGATCAATCTCCATTTGTTGAGGCATTTGAAGAGCATAAAAACCATGAGACGTATAACCAATAAGAAATTTAAGAATCAAGGTTGATATTGATATAATACCTCATTTATTTGGTTGGTCCATGCATGAATACAACATTGGGAATTCTTAGCTACCCTTTATGTTTCTACTTACACACTTATCTTTATTTATTTATAAACTTCTTTTTATGCTTAAATCTTTAATATTTGCATATTTGAGGTATAGTTATTGAATCCTATGGTTAAAAAGGTGGGTAAATTTAGACAGATTGTTATTATTTGATTTGTTATTAGTGTTCCATGGAATATGGTGAGGTAACATCTACTCATCTTCTACATATTGACCTATTTGTCTTGTTTTGCATGGTAAACAACGATTTTTAATTGAAGATTAAATTGTGCATCTTATTTTGCATGTTGGGAGTTGTTGAAGCCTCAACACCCCCCTTATTTTTTTCTCAAAAAATAAAGGGCCCCCCATATAAATTTTGTAAATATTGTCTTCTTTTGCCTTTGATTTTGTCTTGCTTAATTTGAAGATTTGGTTTGATGACCTTCCTCCTTTCAGTTTTCGACTTATAGTGCTATTTTTGTGTTCTCTCATGGAATGATGACTTTAGAATGTGATTCTTTTGAAGTGAAACATTCACTGCTACTTTTGTGTTGTCTCTCATGGAATGGTGACTTGGGAATGTGATTCTTTTGAAGTGAAACTTTCACTTAAATTTCATCAATATGTTTTCATTGAATTAAATTTTTGTGTCATGTGAACTTATTGTTTTGTCATGTTTTCCTCACACACATGGTTGATCCTTTTGAGTCTTTTTCCTTTTCAGTCATTCAACATGGTGTGCATTCTCATATGAAATTGTTCAAAATAGTTTCATTCCTTTATTTACTCGAATCAGATCATGTTTAATTAGTTTTGTCAAAATTTATCTTTAATACATTAATGAACTAAGAAAATATTTAGCAAATTGAAATAATTGATGTTAAAATACAATTTTTGAAAAACTTATTTTGCCTCTTAAAAAATACACGTTGATCAACAAAAACCAGCTAACTTATTTTAATGTGAGCAAACACAGTAATTATACCAACCTTAAATTTTTGTTAAAAAATAATTTTATACTTTATATTTTCAACGAGTTAAAATAATTCAATAGAAAAACATTAATATAAATTCCCATCAGCTTTTTTAAAATTTGTACACAAAAGATTGAAAGCGAAGTGTTCGCTGATTGAAATATTATGCTCTAAAATAAAGGCAATGAATAATGAAAAAAAAGTTAAAACTAAACGCATTCTCTAAAACATAGGCCATAAAAAATATATATACTAATTAAAAAATATTATAAATATTAATTTTATATATAACTAAATAATGTAACCATAAAAAAATAATATAATATGATTTTTTAATTTTTTTAATAATTTAAGTTTTAATTTCTAAGCAACTTCTTTTCTCTTGTGCTTTTATTTTAGGTTTTAACTTTTATCATTATCCCTAATTTAATCTATAGATATTTAACTTGTTAACTTATTTTGATAGCATTTGCACTTTACTTTTCACCGGATGCCATGTAATTCGGATATCATGTCATGTAATGTAATTTTTAGTTTCAAATTCATTTGAATTGAAATAATTAATCTGTTAACTTATTTTAATAGTATTTACATTTTATTTTTTATTAAAATGTTATGTATAATTATATTAGATCTAAGTTTCAAAATATCTGTTACAATACTGATTTTCCTAGCCTTTTAGAATATCAAAATTACAATAAGCTCAGAAGGCTTCTCTCCAAGCTTTTTGAGCATAGGAATAAAATCTTAAATCAAATTAAATGATTGGTTTCTTTAGGTTCAATAGACCAAAATTTGGTCCACCGGATAGACCAAAATTTGGTCTCAGTAGACGTTAACTATCATCATTATCAACAACAAATTTATTTGATTTGAATTTTATTAAATTGAAATAATTAATTTCTAATATATATTTGATTTGCTCCAATTTTAAGTCAAAAGGGAGAAAACATACTCGCTTTTGAAATTTATGAAATTTTTGGTTTTTTGGTGCTTACAGCACGAAAGAGGTGAGTCTAAAGAGGTGATGTTTGAGAAAAGGATGAAAATTTATACAATATTTTTATAAAAAATTGTTGAAATTTTTTAGAAAATTAAATTAAAATTGCAAAGTTTTTATTTAAAAAAATAATCACGTGAAATTCAGATAAAAACAATTTTAAGTGAGATTCAAATCAAAATAGTCAATTTAAAAAAAAAAAAAAAACAAAACAAAACAAAACAAATTAAAAAAAAAATTGATATTCCTATAACCAACACCATTACGATTGCCAGTGAAGAAATATTATATATATGAAATTTGATAGACCTATAACTAACACCATTACCATTGCCATCGAAGGAAGAAATATATATACCTTCGAAATATATATATAATATATATATATATATATATATATATATATATATATATAGATATATTAATAATGAGTGTGTAAAGAGAAAGATCGCAAGGACACCAGAAAATTAAAACCCAGAGCGATGATTTGGGTTTTGTTTTGACTCTGATTATAATTTTGCTTAGTCATTTAAAAATTAACTTTTATTACTAAGTTTAATTTCTAATTTTGTAATAGATTTTAGTTTATTTTTATTTTGTATTATGGCAGTTTTTATTTAGTTTAGTGTTCACGCTGGCGTAAATTTGTATTTTAGTTATAGCTTAAATTTCATTATTATATTTTTAGTTTTAGTTTTGATTTAGTTTAAAGTTTTAGGTTAGTTTAATTTAATTTTAATGTAGTCAAGTTATTATTTAGTTTAGTTTTCACAGTAGTTTAAATTTGTTTTTAGTTATAACTTAAATTTCATTATTATATCCGGATGCGGGTGAATTCCTAGATCATTACTGCGAAGGAATTGGTTTGACGGTGCTCGGCCTAGCCAGCTAGTGGCCAGCACTCCATCCCAGGCACAGCCTTGGCACCTACATACTCACCTCAAGCGAGAGCGGGCCAGCCTGCAGAAAATCTTAAATGCTCGCTCCAGATGGCGTCCATCAACTCATCTGTTTGCCCTCCGTCCTTCAGTGTTTGCTCACTCCAAGCAGAAATTTCCTACAACAGCACTGTTACAGGGAAACGTTGTTGCCTGCTCCGCTGTCTTGCCTTTGGCAATGGGTTCCATTATTCCCATTCCAAGCATTGCTCTTTGAACCCTACCCAGGAGGCCTCTGCGCTTTCTCTGTTTTCACTCTCAGCCCCCAATTCTCCAGAGCTTCTCATTCGCCCAGCACGATGGTTCGTCACCGCATGCGAAGTCGCATAGGAGGTGACCATGGAGGCAGCGCCCGCTCTCAGACTGCGCACACTAAAGCTCTGTCGCATCCTCATGTTTCTCCGCCTCCCTCTCGGGCCAGCTCTCTCCTTCCCAGTCCACCTAGCCGTCACTACCCTCACTTAGCTTTCCATTCAAACCATTTCAGGTTTCAAAGCAACCTGAACCAACCCATTATTATGGCAAATGTCACGATAATCTTCTTTGAAGAAGAAGACCAAAACAGTGCTCTTGCGCGTATCTTTGCAGAGCTTCCTCAGAGCATTAGCAAAATGGAAGTTGGTTGGGCTCTGAGCAGCCTCCGTCAGATGAAGGTAGGGCAGCCAGGCGTGGCAATCTGAGTGTTGAAGGTGATTATGGAGGCGACACTCGGCACCCAGGTGTCAATGCTCAAGGCGCCACCACTTCGTTAGCTTTTGTTGGCAGCTCGAGCGGCTTTCCTCTAGCTATGGAAATTCCAGGTGGCAATGCTCAGGATGCCACTAATCCGCGGGCCACTGCTGGCTGCTTGAGCAGCTTCCCTCAAGTAATAGGCCTTCCAGCTGGCAGAGCGGACAGTGAAGTGGCGAAAGATGGCGAGATTTGGTATGGAAACAAGTGTCCAATTGTTGAGGAGGATCCTGACCAGGACCTCCCAATGTAACATCACGTGGCCTCCCAAATGCCATCTCAGAGTTTTGCTACTGACTGGTCAGGTTCTGTTATCTATGGTTTTGTATCTAGTTCTCTGGTTAGGCATTTCTATCTTGTTTCTTCAGCTGTTTCAGATGGTGAAATCTCACAACTCTATTATGGTTTTGTTGTTATTTTCCCGGGCTTTAGCATGGTTTTCTGAAAATCCAAACTGGTTTCCCCAAATATGGGGCAATTTTGTTTCCCAGAAGGAACTTAGTTGTTCTCGGCGGAGGCTACAGCCTCATTGTAATTTTATTTTGTCTTCCTTTTAATAGAATTAGCTTTTATAGAGAGAAAAAAATCATTATTATATTTTAGTGTTAATTTAGTTTAAATTTTATGTTAGTTTAATTTAATTTTAATTTATAAATAATATTATTTTATAATTTATTTATTTATTTAGTTTAATTTAATATATTTTATATTTTATTTTTATATTAAATTTTTAGATTTTGATTTTTTTGTTAAGTTGTAATGATTTTCACAAATCTTATGGTTTGCATTACATAGATTCTCTATGCATAATATCATAGAGATAAGCAAACTTAAAAAGTTATAAAAGAGTATCGATAAAGACTTTAGAAAAAGGATTTTTGGAATTTCAAGTCTAAACTAAAGAGAATTTTGGGAGGATTTTTCAAGTGGAGATTCTAGGATAAAGACATGAAGGAAATTGTGCTATGACAGTTTTGTATTTGCAGTTTAAACCAATAATTATAGGTCATTGCACTATTTTCAAGTCTAGAGGAGTCTAAAGGTTCATTAAAAGACTTTGAGGTTTATGTTGCATTTAGATTTGATATTGTTAAATGTTTAAGTCCACTTTTGTTTGACAAATTTCATTCTAATTACATACAAGTTCTTATAATTAGGCAGTCATGTCATGTATGCTAATTTATATTTATTAAAAATTAATGATTAACTATTTGTCATGGTTGGTTTGAATTTGTTATTAGTCTTCAAAATTAGTATACATATTATGTGAATTCTAGTAATTGTTTACATGATGTTTACTCATTTGTGTTTGATCTAATGGTTGTTTATGTTGATCTCATTTTCGATTTATCTTAATCCTCCATGTTGAGCATGACTATGCAACTATGTCTTTTCTTAGTAACTCTTTATTAGGATAAGACATAAATGTATTTGCAATAATTATTATTATGTTATATGAACTATTTATATAATTTGATCATTTATCTTAAAATCTTATGTTCAGTTGCTTTTATTTAATTGCTTTTATTCTACATGCTCTCAATTGGAATAAGAAACTATTTTCTGCTTAGAGTATAGATAGATTAATTCATTCTATTTTTTGCATAATAGCCTAGGACCACATTTAGGAGTTAGAAGAGCTTCAACAAAAGTCTCTTTTTGAGGCGAAATCTTTCCCTTAGTGGAAACAAGCCCACATACATGTTAGAGTCAGTAAAAAAAGCATAGAATGGTCTAATTGGGATCAAGTGGCAATCCATTGGTTGCAAGTAAAACATTATTTTAACACCTTTTCATCTTGCCAACATTTTGGTAGGACATTTCTGCTTATCAACAATATCTTAATTTAATTAATTCATTTGGATTTAGAATTGGAATCTATTCATTTTATACATATAATCTACTTATGTGTTTTCTTGTGCATTCTCATAGAATGATGACTCGGGGATGTGATTCTTTTGAAGTGAAACTTTTAGTGAAATTTCGTGAATATGATTTCATTGAATGAAATCGTTGCATCATAAACTTCTTGTTTCTTCAAATTTTCTTCAAATAGGTGGTTGAGCCTTGTGAGTCTTTTTCCTTTTCAATCATTCAACCTAGTGTGCATTCTCATGTGAACTTTTTCAAAATGGTTTCATTGCTTTGTTTGTTGAAATTGGGGTTCTCATCATGTTTCGTCAAAATTTGTTTTTAATGTATTAATGAACTAAATGGACATTTGTCACACTGAAATAATTTATGTTAAAGTGCAATTTTGAAAATCTTTGTTTGTGTCTTAAAAGAATGCATATTGATTAACAGATACAAACATACATATTTGAATTTGAGCAAACACAAATAATGTACTTTTTCATTTTGTACTTTTTGGCAAATTAAAATAATTTAATCAAGACTCATTTACATGAATTTCAATCTAAGTCTCGAAAGAATGTACATAAAAGGGTGAAAGTAAGCTAAGAGATCTTGTGTTTGGAAAAAACATCAATTTTTACATTGTTTTCACTTTTGTCAAAAACTAATTTCGATATTTATCTTTGGAACCATGATACATATCCCCGATCCAAAACTCATCATTTTGTTTTATCCTTGAAACATTAAGTTGGAAAACAAACCTTTTTTCTATGTAATTCTTCAATAATTTTTTCACATATTGAAGTAATAATTTTTTTCTTTTATTTTGTAAATAAATAAATATATATATATATATATATATATATATATATGAATAAAACCCATGGGAAAAAAATGTTATAAATATTTAATTTATATATAATATTCTTATTAATTTAAGAATATATATATATAATTAGAATTTATATATTATTGGTACTTTATTTTTTGCTGGGATGTTTTGTAATTTTCCATTCAAATTCATTTGATTTAAACTTTATTAAGTTGAAATACTTAATTTCAATCATATATTTGATTGCTCCATTTTTAGGTCAAAAGGGAAAAAACTTGGGAAACTTTTGAAATTTATGAAGGTTTTAGTTTCTTGGTGTTTGGAGAGTGAAGGAAAGGTAGTTATGATTGCCAGTAGAGGATGCGATGTTTTTACTGAGAAATTAATGAAATTTTTTTCATTATTTTGATAAAATTTGATGGAAATTTTTAGAAAATTGGGTTATAGCTGTGGAGTTTCAAGATTTTGGGTGCTTAATTTTTTTTTAATAATCATAAATCCATTTCCACCATAAAAATAAAAAAAATGAACCTCTAAATCATTTAATATTTTTAATAGTGTTAAATTGTTAATTTTTTAAAGTTGTTTTTAATGCAATAATAAATTAAATGGACATGCTACAGACTCAAATAATTTAGATTAAAATGCAATTTAAAAAAGATTATTTTGCCTTTTGAAAAATACATATTGATTAATATAAAATAACAAACATATTTGAATTTGAGCAAACATATTAATTATACGAACTCTAAACGTCCATTAAAGATAAGGAATACCAAATTCTAAGAGAAGGAGGCAAGAATACCAAATTTTTCCACAAATTTTCCAATCACTGATGAAACATAAATGTGATTTGGCATATCAAAGGAGTGAATGGGAAGAGGGTATATTCTACAAAGGAGATTCAAAGAGAGGTTGTATCATTCTTTGAGGATTTTTTCAAAGCTCGAGAAGGGGTAAATATTGAAGATCAGCTTTGGGGTTTGGAAGATTACCCTGCTATTACATATGGTCTTGAAGTCCTTTGTGAAAGATAAGTTTCCAAGTCCACATGGTTGGATGTCGAAAATCTTTTTGCATGACTTTGATTTGAAGGGTCAGGAGCTGGTAGAAGAATCACGAATTACTGGACACAGCTCAAGGGCCATAAACTCGACATTCCTTGCCCTTATTTCGAAGGTATCTTCTCCCTCCTTTTTGGATTTCAAGTCGATATCACTATGTAACATTACTTATTAACTCATTTCAAAAATTATTGCAGAGCACATCAAGAAAACACTATCAGATTACATCTTCATGGAACAATTTGTTTTTGTTCACAACCAATCGATACATGATGTTATTTCCATAGCACAGGAATTATTCATTCCATTCATAAAAAATGTTTGGAAGCAGCGGTTATGAAGGTAGCTTTATAGAAGGCATACAATTGTGTGGACTAGTCTTTCTTGAGGATAATCCTAAGAAAAATTGGTTTGGAGGTGCACAATGTGGATTTGATTATGGCATGTGTATCCACTACATGTTTTGTTGTTTTAATAAATGGATACCCTACAAGTGCGGGTAGAGGTTTGAGGCATGGTTTATCTCTATCGCCCCTGCTCTTTATTTTGGTTATGGATGGCATTAGTCTGAAGATAAATGCAGCTAAAAGGTTAGGAATCTTCAGGGGATTAAGGCTAGCAAATGAGGTGAACATAACTCACTTGTTTTCTGTGGACGACATCCTCACCTTCGGGATGGTCTCCAGAGCACAATGGATGTTTCTTTATTACATATTTTTGTGTTATGGGGAGGCCTCTCGTTTGCGCAAATGGTCATAAATCACTACTACTTTTCTCATGTGGGGACAGGTTGGCAATTGAATTCATTGCTAGGATATTTGGGATGGGATCTAGGCCATTGGTGGATGGATTCACTTATTTTGGATTCAAATTAAAGCCTAATAATTACAGACTGAAGGATTGATCATGACTCCTAGAGAAATTCCATAATAAATTAAAATGTTGGACTCATCTATGGCTTTCTCTGAGAGGTAGATATACCCTGGTACAAGTGGTTCTCCAACAATTGTTGGTATATTGGGTATATATTTTTGTGCTCCCATCCCATATCATTTTGAGAATTATCTCTATTCTTTATCGATTCATATGGTCAAGCACAAAAGGGGTACAAAAATACCGTTTGGTAAATTGGGACATAATCACTAGACCAAAGGATTTCAAAGGCTAGGGCATCCTCGACACAAAAATCTTTGGTTGGTCTCTGCTCATAAAGTCACTATGGAGAGAATTTTTTGGAGAAGGTATATGGGGTGATATTTTGAGGGAAAAGGACCTAAATAATAGAAGCACTATGGACTAGTTCAGAGAAAGAGATATTGGAAAAAAATTGGTTCATACATATGGTTGAGTTTCCACAAGATAAAATGTTGGTTCTTTCAAAGAATCAATTGGTCGTTCAGGCAAGGAAATTAGATATTAATTGGTTTGGACCATATTTTGGGTGATAGTAATACATATAGCCTCTCATAGGCCACTATTGAGGCTCTACATTCTAGAGGTTTCTTTTTTCTGGAACAGGGCATTAGTAGATGGAGTGGTAATAGTCCAATCTGGAAACAAGTTGAGGAACTGGGATTAACTGGACAAAGGATGCATACATGGAACAGATATCTTTTGGATCTCCGATAGATCGGTCTTTGAAGGAACACAAAGGGGGGATCGCTCACGTGGGCTAGAAAACTACAACAAGGATCTGCAGTGGTAGCGAACATTTACATGTATATAATGAGTACTAGATATTCTTTTACTAACCCCTATTAGTTTCATAAGGTCTAGAAGTGGAAATTTCCCGTGAAGATAATTTTGTTCAATTGGATGGTCTAGCAAAATAAAATTTTGACGTGGGAAAATCTTAGTAAGAGGGTTTATCATGGTCTACGACGGTGCCCCCTATGCTATGCTTCAAATGACATGGGACTTTACCTCTTTCACAATTGCAAGAATACCCTACAGATATGGGTACATATTCTACATGCATACCATGTTCCTCTAAGATAGTTTCCATGGGTAGAACATTGTCTTTGTTGGTGGGCTTCCACGAAGGGACATCTTAACTCTATTCCTTTATATATAATCTGGGAGATATGGTGGGCTCAAAACACTTTCATTTTTATGTCATTCCAATAAACATACACAAAATATACTTCAAAATTCAATCCTGGTTGGAGGCACATGAACAATGCACACTGCTTTCTAAGGATTTAATGTTTAGAAATATGCCTTCGCACATTTTGTTCTCGGCTAGTTTTTTCTATGGCGCTGCATAGGGTGGTCTTTGCGAATGTGGGGCACGGATTAGAGTGTGAAACAGTATACATTACAAAATACTTTGGCATGGGGGAACAAGCTCTAATACCAGAGTCAAAATAGTGGCACTGTGGGGACTTCTCTGGTTTTCAAGGGATAAATTTATGGATATTATTCAATGTTTATGGGGACTCTAAAACCCTCATTTATGGCATTTTGGGAAACACATCATATGATCCACCTGAACTTTGAAGTTGGATGGATCGTATCAAAGAAATTATAATCTCTTTCCATAATATTACATTTAAGAATATCTATAGAGAAACAAACATGGTTGTTGATGCTTTATCCAAAGATGGGCTTCTTGTTGCTACTGGCATTCTAGGATATAGTTTCTATGATGGTAACACAATTACAGATGAGGGTCAAATTAATCTCCCATAGATATCTTTCCTTTATATGATTTTGATAAACCATTCCTATAGGTAGTTATGTTTATGTATTACAGTATGATGGATGTCTATATAGAGTTTCTTCCAAATGATGCATAGCTTATGGGCGATCTGTTTCAAGTAATGTCAATGAATATGTAAGGAGGGACGATGGTTTCCATATTTGTAGCAAAAAATATGTTGCAGAACAAGCATGAAAATGATATATGTATTGGTTTATATATTTCATTAATATATCCAATGTTCTTTTCACCTGAAAAAAAATAATTAATATTGCTTGTATTATGGATTTTTTTATTTAGTTTAATGTTCATGCTAGTTTAAATTAGTTCTTTAATTATAATTTAAATTTCATCATTATATTTTAGTTTTAGTTTTAATTTATTTTAAAGATTTAGGTTAGGTTAATTTATTTTTAATTTATAAATAATATTATTTTAGAATTCATCTTTTTTTGGTTTAATTTAATTAATTTATATTTGATTTCTTTAGATTTAATTTCTAGATTTTGATGTTATTCTAAGTTATAATGATTTTTACAAATCTTATGCTTTTCATATAGAGATTTTGTATGCAAAATATCAGGGAGATTTTGATGTTATTCTAAGTTATAATGATTTTCACAAATCTTATGCTTTTCATATAGAGATTTTGTATGCAAAATATCAGGGAGACAATCAAAGTTAACCGTTATAAAAGAGCATGGAGAGAAGATTAAAAAAAACAAGAGTACTTTTGGAATCTATAGGCTCCACTAGAGAGAATTCTTGGAGGTTTTTTCAAGTGGAGAGACTAAGCTGAAAGCATGAAGAAAACTGTGATATCACAATTTTCTTCATGAAATTGTTTGTATTTGGAGTTTAAAATGAGTAATTATAGGCTTATGCATTATAGTCAAGTCTAGAGGATCATTAGAAGACTTTGAGGTTTATGTTGTATTCAGATTTGATATTGTTATCCGTTTAAGTATAATAACAACTTTTCTCTTTTGTTTGATAAATATCATTCTAAATACATACAAGTTCGTATAATCGAGCATTGATGTCATTTATGGGAATTTATATTTATTGAAAAATAATGATCAACTATTTTCCATGGTTAGTGTGAATTTGTTATTGATCTTCAAAGATAATTACACATATTATGTGAATTCAAGTAACAATTTACAAGATTTTTACTAATTTGTATTTGATCTAAGTGTTTTCTAGTTATGTGAATTGTTTCTATAATTTGAAGGCTTATGTTGATCTCATTTTCAATTTATCTTAATCCTCCATGTTGAGCATGACTATGCAACTATGTCTTTTCTTAGTAACCCTTTATTAGGATAAGGCATAAATGCATTTGCAATAATTGTTATTATGTTATATGAACTATTTCTATAATTTTGTTATCATCTTATAATCTCATGCTCAATCGATTTTATTCTACTTGTTGTCAATTGGAATAAGAAACTATTTTTTTAACCCAATTGAGATAGGTTAGGCTTATAGTATAGAGAGATTAATTCATTCTATTTTCTACATAATATCCCCGGACCGCATAAGAGATTCAACAAGAGTCTCCTTTCGAGAAGCGATCTTTTTCTTAATGGTAACAAGGCCAACATATATGCAAGAGTCACTACACCCAAAAGAAAGGGGTCTAATTGGGGTCTTGACCAAGTGGAAATCCTTTGGTTGAAGGTAAAACACTATTCCAACACCTTTCCATCCTTCCAACATTTGGGTAGGACATTTTTGCCTATCAATAGGATCTTAATTTAATTAATTCACTAGGCTTTATAATTGGAATCTAGATTCTATTCATTTTATACATATAATCTACTTATGTGTCTTTTTTTATAAGGGTGGTTCACAGACACTAAGTGGCTACTACATCCACAAGAAAATCCAGGTAGATAAACTCGAAGGGATCTATATGTCGACCAAACTAGCAAGGCCTAACCCCAAGGGCATCGAGGAGATTTGACCCCATGACCTCCCAATAAGCAAGGCACTTAGTAACAGGAACTCGACCAACTAAGCTATCCCTTGAGCATACTTATGTGTCTTCTTGTGCATGGCAAGAATGTGTTCAAAACTTCTCTTTGGTAAGAACTTAATTTAAATTTTTTTCATTGGCATATACGCTTGTAAATATATAACAAAGAGAGATTTGACAAATTGTGATTTGCTTAATGTAATGTTTTATTGTAAAACATATTAGGTGCAAGTCGTTTAGCTACCATTGAAATCATTTTAAAGCTTTGAAATGTAAAGTTAACAACAAACAACCTTAAAGATGTTTATCGTATGCCCATTTAAGTATACAAGGTGCACAATTTCATTTAAGTTTCAGTTCAAAAATTATAAAGGAAATAATGTCATGAATAATGCTTGTAGTTATTGGACAAGATTTTGTAACCTCACAACGAATTTGATTTTACATCATTAATTTGATAGTTTATAAATAATTATAAAAAAAATGATATTAAGAATAATTTTCATAATTGTGAAATAACATTTTGTAAACTTATAAAAATTAATTTATATTTTCAATGTCATTAGTGATTTCGTGATTTGGCTATTTGGCACAATTTTTTCCCATTTCATTTAACAAATATATAAACCTTTTAAATATATTTTACAAAAAACTAAAATAGTAATTGCATGTTTTAATGGCAATATGCAAAGTCCACTATTTTGAGTAATATATTTAAATGAGTATTTTATGTCAATATGTAAAGATATGATTATTAGCTAACCAAAATTGAAGTTGTGTCAAAATATTTAAATTTAATTTGATAAATAAGGAGTGACATTTGGAAAACGATAAATTAAGAGTTAATTTTTTACAGTTAATGGTTACAAAATAATCATTTATATGTGAAACCTAAATTATTTTACATTTTCATATGAAAACAATAATTTATTTTAATTTGTCTACTTTGAATGTTTAAAATGAAGTTAATCCTTCATTGATGGGGGTGCTAATTGAGGAGCATAGTGGGCTTGGGGGTTGTGCCCGCCACCTTGGGGAGATGACCACATTAAATGGAGGAGGTGCCATGGCCACCCTTATGCATGCACAAACATGCAAGTAATTATTAACTCATCCACCATGGGATGAAACATATAGAGGATTAAGGAGGGTTCCTCCTATTTTCCCTCATATTTGTCTTTCCAACAGACATGGCCTTGTTTTACTTTTCAGTCAAACTTTTGATATTATTCAGATATGTAAAAATCAAGAGTAAAATCTTGTTGGATAATATGTGATGCCAAAGGATAAGAAGCTGGTGTGGGGGGCAGTTCACAACCCCCAGGGTCGAAACTGAGCCTAGTAGCAGGCGTAGGAGGCTACTGAAACTTTTCATTCAATCATCCCCCCTGAAACCCAAAATGAAATTTGTTAATTTGAAACCCTAGCAGCAAGAGATACATAGGTCTTCTCAGACTTTGAGATAATGGAAGAAGTTGGGCAATGGCTTCCTTACCTTGGTCATACCAGGGGAAGGAGGAAGCATTAATTCAATGCTATATCATTATGTTGGAAAAATGAAAACCCCACCAAGCAGGGTCCTCATGGAAAAACAAGAAGAAATATATAATATCAATGCAAGCCTAGAAGCCACTAGCCATGTCTATAGAAACTAGTGGGTATGCCTAGAAAGAATGGACACTAAGATGGATCAAATTGAGTGCCACATCCAGTGTGTTCCTACGCCCTCAGATCTTCCAGGTTACAATGCCAAAAACCTGATGCTTGTCACCTCATCAAACTCTTAATTTTCAAAACACATGCTTGTAGTTTTTTTTTGGTAGTGGATACTTTAATTTTGTTTAGGTTGTTAATACTATTAGAATTTTGGACAAATTATTCCATAGATAGGTGGTAAAAAATATATGGTTTCTCTTTGGGTAGATTGAAATCACCTACTAATAAACATGTTTAAGATGATTGGTTGACTACCATATTTGGTTAACATGTTTTTGTGAGGAAATACAATATTAACTTACAAAAAAAAAAAGAAATGAAGTTAATTCTTCAATTTGAAATATAACCCTCCCCTTCAAATTTGCTCTTAGCATAGGATTTATATTTACTAGTTGGTCATAAATATTTATCCAATAATTTCCCCTAATAACTTTTTTAAGTGGGGAATTATTCTAAGAGTTGATATACTTTTCCAAGACAAGATTAAAGGATGCATCCACCTTAAAATGGACATTGAATACAATATTTGCCTATTTTTATAAATTCTATGATAAATATCGCATCCTTAAATTTGTTTTCTATTTTAGCTTATCCAATTAAAATTAAAATCCTATAAATAATTCGCTACATTGGTGTCAAATCTAGACTTGGTAAACCAAACTTAGTGAAAAGATTACTAGACCTTGTAAATGTGTTTTCACCTAATCCAAAAAAAGCATTACATAATTATTATTTTTTTAAACCAAACGTGGTAAAAGAAAATTATTGTAACAAAGTCATTAAGAAAAAAAACCAATGCCTAGTGATGCAATTAAAAAATATATATATAACAAAGCCTTAAGGAAAATATAAAATTTGTAAAATAGAATTTGGATAGCAATGAGGTTGGAATGAAGAAGAAAAGGAAGAATTAATGGAAATGTTAAACAAGCAATTTAGAGAGCATAAAAATGCATCGCAAAGAGTAGAAGATACATTACATAATTATAACCATACACGAAAGGAAAGAGATAATTGAAAGAAATGAAGTAAATAGTCAGAACATGAAAAGGTTCAATAGAGTAATGGAAAGTCTCAAGCAAATGCACATTAGCCTTTCATCTTATTGTCTCTTGTATTTGGTTTCCTACAATGATATTTTTAGTGTACACTTAGTTGTGTTTTAGATTTTAGAGTTAAGAAACACTCCAATGAGGAATATAATATAGAGTGTGTTGCATTTAATTTTGAGATAATAAGTTAAGAAACACTGTTAGATTTAATCTATATTTCATCATGATTCTCTAGAGATGTTATATCCACAAAATTCAACACCATACAATATTATAATAGGAGCGATGATAGTGTGAACGAGGAGCTTATTCATATCTCATTGCCAAAAGTCCACTGATTTATGATTATTCTCAAGTCCATAATAATCATTTCACCCTCCATTTATCCTTTTTTAATGTTATAATTCTATTTAAACTTATGATGAAGATCAATTATGAGATATGTTTATGAAGTTACTATCCTCCAATTTGTTATTGCCATACACGAAATTGAAATAAGTGATCCATTTGGATTTAATTTTCATCTTCATTTTTTTCAATGTTAATAATTGTACACATTCTAGAGCAAAATTCCTTGAGAATTTCCAATTTCTTGTCAAGATCATACAAACTCTTCAACATAAGAATAATATCATAAGTGTAAATAAGAAAATTAATGACTATAAAAACTAGAGTTAGGCCAACGTAATCTACTTCTTCCAAATAACCCTCTAACTTGTTGATGTATGTTGAAAAATGTGCAACAGGAAATGCTAAATTTAGAATGTGCTAAAAATAGACATGCTAAAAATAGCATGTCTAAAAATAGCAGTTTGGCCAGTGAGGTCATTGGCCACATTGGGTGAGAGGTGAACCCGCTAAAAATAGAAAGTTCTAAAAATATAATTTCTGGGTCCCTTCCTATTTATAGCAATCCCTAGTCTATTTATAGGAAGTAAAATTAATTTTGGTGTTAACAGCAGTTGGTAATATTAATTAATTAATTCAGTTGAGTTAATTAGTTAAGGAAATTCGAATTTGAAGTCTTTGAGAGCATGCACATGAGTTGTCCCACTGATTGAGGAATTTATCCTTAATTTCCTCCACTGGTTGAGGGAATAAGTATGAGTTCTATAATGAGAGAATCAGTTGACTTAGTTCTAACTAGTCAAGTCTAGTTAGAATATTTTAACAAGTTGTTAAAATAATAAAATATAGTTTGTTAATGCTTGCATGCATGTGACAACTATTATTTTAGATAATTGAGGATTCACTCATGGATAACTGCTGCATGTCAGTTCTATCAGACACCCAGTTGAGATCAGATGAGGGACAATGTACTATCAGATGCTAGGATATTTCTAGTAAGTATTCCTTGCATGAGGAAGAAATCTATTTTCTTCTATGACTACGTAGGTCGACCTGAGGTGACATCAGGTATGATTAGGCCAATTTTCAGCCTATATAATGAGGCCTAGGTAGTCCATGATTTTGATCTTCTAATTACAAGGAAAGCAAGATAGCTTTTGAGTTGATTATTTTTGTATGTTGTTGAGGATCTCCACTTTATTGATAATACATGGTTGGGGTTTTACGCTGGTTCTTTCCCCTGGATATATCTTGTGTTATGTGTGATTATTTCTCTTGATCAGTTATGCATGTTTCTACTTGATGTTGCTCATGAATCTGATTATGCTTCCGCTTAATTTTTTGTAGAAGTAGGACAAGTATTATGCTTTAGGACATTGCATATATCGGTTTGTTCTATAGGTGAAATTTCTACATGGTATTAGAGCATAGGTGATCAAGCAAGAACAATATACTAGTAGGAGAAATTCGAAGTTTATTATTCGGGATATAGATATCAATTTCTTATCACATCTATTTCATCGATGGCGTTCTATGGTTTGAGGCTTGAGTATGCCCTTGATGGCAGCTCAAACTATATAGCTTGGAAGGATCGCATGGACGCAATTTTGGAAGATAATGGTCTTAAGGATTTCATTGATCAAGAAATCCCTATGCCTACTGACAAGACTGAGCAGGTGGAATGGAGGAAGTGTGTGGCTAGAGCTAGGAGAATTACCTTGGAGGGAGTGCGAGATCACATTGTCTCGAGCCTCCATGGGAAGGAGACTCCGCATGAAATGTGGAAAACATTGAAAGATTTATATCAGAATAGCAGTGATCAAAGGAAGTTGGCACTAAAGGACAAAATTCGAAAGATCAAGTGTGAAAGGGATGAGATGATCTCTATGTATCTGACCAAGCTCATCACATGCAGGGATGAGCTTGCAAGTGTAGGCGTTGTGACATCGGATGAGGATATGGTGATTCTAGAACTCCTTGGCCTTCTTAAGAGCTGGCATAGCTACTAGGACTCAGTGAATGGAAGGGAGAAACTGCTATATTGGGAATGACTATGGTCAAATTTGATGCAGGAGGAGATCAGACGGAGCACCAGAGACAGTTCTTCATCCATGCATGATGAGGATAACTGTGCCTTAGTAAGTAAGGTGAAGAAGGGGAAGGAGAAGGTTTCTCTTTCCGAATCCAGTTCTTCTAATGAAGGTAAGAAGGTTGAAAAATCGCAAGTGTGATGCTTTCGTTGTCATGAGGTGGGTCATTATGCTGCAAATTGTCCAAGGAGGAAATCCAAGAGGGATCCAGGGAAGGATCTGAAGGTGAGGCACTTGCTTCACAGTTTGAGTTGGATTTCACACTCTTCGCATGCATGGTTTCATCCATGGTGGCATGTGGTTGGTTTCTTGACAGTGGATCTTCTTTCCACATGATTGGCGACAAGAGTTTGTTCAGTACTTTGGAGGAGAAAGATCTCCAGATACTCATAGCGATGGGTAATGATGAGAAGTATAGTGTCTCAGACGTAGGCATGGTTATTTTTCAGAGGGAGCATGGATCTCGCCTTACCTTGACCGATGTCAAGTATGTACAAGGACTGAAGAGAAACTTGGTGTCGATCGCGATGCTGGAATATAGAGGCTATGATGTTGTCTTCAGTAAGGGAAAGGTTTTCCTCATCACTAGACAGGTGAAGCAGATTGGTTCACAGGTCAAGAACCTGTATGCTCTTGAGGTTCAAGATGCATGCAAAGCCTTGAGCAGCAAGGCAACTGATGGAGACTTGGTGGT